>BOPM01000741.1:19636-39461 GCA_022179025.1 Porites australiensis
GACCGGGAAACTAGCCAGTAGTCCTTGCTACTGAGACCAGGATAAACCCTGGTCATGTAGGGTCCTTTGCTGGCTCCTAGAGCTGTTTGACCGTACCCTATACTACTGGTTCTTTCGTAGAGAGTAACCTGTTTTTTTCCCTTTGTGTTTTAGTTTGACGCTATCTGGTTTGGCAGAAACTGTACCCTCAATTCCAGGTCTAACTTTCCGCGCTTTGGGGTACCACCCTATTTCACTTGCGGAAATACGTTTACTGGCAAACTCGGTGCAACATTTAAAGGGTGTGAATGGCGATCAGGAGGACACAGCAAAACCGATGAGGTAAGTGACATAAAGATTTTGGGGACACTGAACATACTGAGCCACTGTAGGGGCGTGTACAAGAGGGCCTCACACGCCTAGACCGCGAGCAGCCTCTCCATTCACGGGGGGATTCGCGAGAAGTCACGCGCGAGCAGCGCGCGCAAAATGACGCGAGTGCGAGGGGCGGGAAAGAAAGGCGTGTTTAATCTAGGCAGGTCAAGTCTCACTTTCAGTTTAAACCCTTACTACAGACCTTTTCTTCTAACGGGGACCGCTCGCGCGCTTTCGCGCGCGTTCTTAAACTAGTCAAAAATACTGGTAGTAGCAGCGGCCGTGATAGCTATAATGAGACATAAAAACTGGATAATAATTTATAAAGCACCCTTTCCCAAAGGGTCCAAAGGCTGTTTCAGTCTGGGGCCAGGCTGCTCCGGACCTCACCTTATTTTAGGCCAAACCGAAGCCCGTAAAATTGACAAAAGTTATTTTCAAGAGCAGGATTCCTCTATCTCGGGATTTGGATTTATGCCCCACTCCATCCATCCCCCACCCCACCCCCTCACACCACCCACCACCATCACCACACACCTGAGTTTTACCACAACATACCTGAATGGGATCAAGGTATTTGTCCTGGTCTCTAAGCCCGCTACAGTAGAGGTTTCAATTTGAAAATGTTCACTTATATTCATGCTTTTCCAGTGATTGGGTAAATACTATCGGCCTCAATAAGTTCTTCAACACTTTACAAAGCATAACCATTTCTTTTCATCCATTCCAGGTTATCATTGACAAATGGCTTTTGATTCAATTGAGGGATGGTCGCTTCATACCCTTTGCGCACGAGGTGCAAAGGCGCCCAACCCCCGCCAGCAACCACACAGAATTCTACGATACTGTGTTCGCCTCGTTCTTCCCAGACTTCCTCGATCCTAGTCAGCTGTCGATGCCGACATTTTGTGGCCAAAACCTTGCAGTATTGACGACCAGCCGTGTCGAAGGAAACGAGCCCGGTATGAAACCCCCGGAGTTCATGCGCGAAAAGTTGGCGAGAAACAAGGCTTATGATATCGCCGAGTACTATGACGCAAAACGTCGCTTACAGTTACTGCGCAATCAAGGATAGGTAAAACTGCCCGAAGGAAAGAAGGAGTTTTTCTTTTCTCTGACGTGTCATCGAGCCAAAAACTATAAAGAGTCTATAGAGCTGTTGGGAAACAGTTTCCAAATTGTCTCAACATTTTTCTAGACACTAGTGTTGAGTCAGATCGAGAGAAGTTGATAAGCGGTCACAACCTCTCCTTAACAACTGAGACAGCTGTTACATAACTCTCGCAGGCGTTCAATAAGGTCCCAACAGGTTCTCAAAACGCTGGGCTTCTGAGATAAAAAATTTCGAGGAAAAAAACAAAGACCAGTGTCGTGACGATTTTCAGAGAAAGATTAAAAAATTATTTTCAAAATGTCTCGAAAAGGTCACACGATCTCATAACAATATTGACAGGGATGACTAGCTGTCTCAAAAAATGTTGAGACCGTAATTTGGGACACCGTTGCTCAGGCGCTTACACGATTATAGAATCGAGAAAAGTCATCTTTGCGAACCTTCATCTTGCTTGGCGACGCATGAGAGAAAAGAAAGACTATTTAACTTTGGAGGCAGATTTTATTAAATAAATTTAAGAATCGTTGGTGATTTCATAAACATTTTGCGTCCAAAAGCCATTAGACTGTTCACAGTCCCCTATTTTTTCGTGAGATCGTTTAGATATACCACGTCTTACCGTCACGGGTATCTTGATTTTCAAAGGTACCGAAGGGGCGGGCAAGATGGCAGCCCGTCACGCAAAGCGCTCGATCTCGACGTTCTTACGGAAAAATGGAGGACTGTGAACAGTCTAAAAAGCCATAGAAATTCAGAACTTGTTTAAGTGCATGTTTTGTTGATTACATTGTTGATATGAGCGCCTAGAGATAATGACATAAACAGCTGTGGACTTGCATATTCAAACATCACATGTGAAACGAAAGGACCTTCGATGTTTTTGTAGAAGCTTCTTTTTTAATATGTGCTTAACGTTCGTTTTATTGGAATTAAAATTATGAAGGTAAAGCTTCAAGGTTGAGTTTATTAGTAATATAAATAAATGGCATTTTGATCTTGTCTTTATTTGCCTTGTCTTTAGTAAATTTGAATTAACATGTTCACGTGGATTTATTCACCGCACAAGAGAGTTTTGTCTGAATTTTTTTATAATTATTTTTGGAGAAAGTTTAAATAATTCTTTAGGCAGACTAGATCTGTTACTTATTATATCAAGAAGGCTATATCCTAAAAATTCTGATGCTTGAAAACGCTCATTAGTTGGGGGAATTTTTCTCAACAATGTATTATATCAATAAACAGGGGCACCCAACGAGAACATAATTCAAAACCACTTAAACATAGCATTGTTAAATGTATTTTAGTATTTAAACAGTAGATAAAGGCATATTTTTATCCCCTAAAAATTTTTCATTTGTTCGGATTTCCTAGCTGAAAGTCTAGTGATCCGAAAATTATAGGGATCAAAACTTACCTTTTCGAAAATTTCAGCCAGAAAATAGGCTCCCGAAAATTCTAGGTGACCTTTTTAGGGTAAAAATCCGTTACAAATGGGCGATTATACCATTTTTTAGATGTTCGAAAATCCTAGGAGAGGCAGGCAAGCAAGAAGTTTTCCAACAAATGTTCCGAAAATTCTAGATCTCAAATCGTCTTCCGAACAGATATTTTTCCTTTCAAACTTTTTGTGCCGCTGAGCCTCTTAAATCCTTCGTAAAACCAGAACTCACAAAGAATTTAAATTGACCAATCATCGCACTCATACAGAGCAAATGAACCAATCAAAACCCGCGTCACGCGCGGGAAAAATGTTTGCCAGCAAGTATAAAGCCCCGTGCCAACGAACGCAACATTGTTGGCCAACATCTTCCAACATTAGTTCAGTAGTTCATTGTTAGATGTCATATGTTGCTTCCGTTTGCACACCCTGTTAAATGTTGTTGCTGCAGGTACCAACAACTCCCAGCATTGTAGTCCCAATAATTTTGGGAGTTGTTACGTCCGTTTGCATGTAGCTTATTCATTTCTGATCGGCTTAAGAAGAAGAGCAAGATTCCATAGCCAAAAACAAAATGAAAAAATTAAAGCGGCAGGTGATTTCGACGTTATTGCCGCTGCCTTAAAATTACTGAAAGCAGCAAAATTAACTTTCAATGCAGCACGAACTCTTATGATCAAAAATGTAGCACACCTTTGAAGAAGAATGAATTCAAATCATCATATTGTTTTCACTCAAATCGTACACAATTTCTTGTTTTCGTTTGTGACGGAAAATCTTTCCTTACACGTTTGTCCACTTATAGACTGAGGAAAGCGAAGTTTGAAGAAAAACTTGAACCATGCAGGCATTAAACGAAACCAACAAAATTAGAGGGTGAAGGATGAATCGGACAATCCCGGGTTTTTAAGACGAATTAATTTTGTAACATATCAAGACGGGGCTTTTTAACAATATAATGAAACCTTTTAGTTTCGCTGATATATTGAAGCGATAAAAGAAATATTGGTCGTGCTTTTAGAAATGAATAATATATGATCCTCTTAAAATACACCTTACATCAGAAAAGATAAATATTTGTCCAGGGTGCAGTTGCAATTTAACATGCGCTACTGCCTGTGGACATGGGATTCACGTCTTCAAGTTGTGATCCCACAATCCTGAAACAAACCTCTTGTTTAAAGTAACTTAACTGTGCTACAATTCATGTTTCGTAAGTCAAAAAATAATCCATGTAATGTGCTCGCTCGTCAGGAAGATATTAAGAAGATTAATCGCAATTTCTAGGGAAGTAAACCAAATAAAAGAAATCCCCGCCGCAAGGTCGGTTCCTTTTTAGTTCGGATGTAAACTTCCGACAATTTCAACCTTCTCCTTTCTCAATCACAGTTGTTTGTTAATGGTAAAATATCACCACAGTAAACTAATTTTCACTGCTAATTTTTCTCTTGCGGTTTAAGTTCACTTCAAACGACGCAAATAACGTTTCTAATTAAGCGTCCAATGGCGCACGCGATATATATTTTTTTCGACGAGCTTTCCTTGATTTTATCGAACAGCAAAGCGATGGTTGATATCTAGAATATCCTATCCGTTCGAAACCTGAGTAAATCAAGGAATAATTTGGGAAGTAAATAAGTTGTTGTAGAAAATGTGATCTAAAAGTACGTGAGCACGATTTTTCACGAAATTGACACCGTAGGGGTAATAGTCTCAAGGGCACCCAACGACAATTTTCGGAAAAATATCTGTTCGGAAGACGATTTGAGATCTAGAATTTTCGGAACATTTGTTGTAAAATTTCTTGCTTGCCTGCCTCTCCTAGGATTTTCGAACATCTTAAAAATGGTATAATTGCACATTTTTAACGGATTTTTACCCTAAAAAGGTCACCTAGAATTTTCGGGAGCCTTTTTTCTGGCTGAAATTTTCGAAAAGGTAAGTTTTGATCCCTATAATTTTCGGATCACTAGACTTTCAGCTAGGAATTCCGAACAGATGAAAAATTTTTAGGGGATAAAAATATGCCTTTATCTCCCGTTTAAATACTAAAATACGTTTAACAATGCTATGTTTAAGTGCTTTTGAACTATATTCTCGTTGGGTGCCCCTGAAGTCTCTGTAGTAAGTATGACAAATGGCTTAATTTTCCTATTTTATTTCTGAAAAATATTATATTTATTTATTTCCACATAGTCGGAAAACTCACCTTCCTTACAGTTATGTTAAGATCTGAAGACTGAAAAATACAAACAGTTCTTTGGAAACATCATGTTAAATGTAACCAAGAAACAACAACCCTTGCAGCTGCCTTTTAGATTAACAAAGTTTCTTGACTGTAAGTGCGACCTTGGTAACTAGGCTGAAACTTTTCAGTTTAGTGCAATGTTAACTGATACAAATCTCGAAACGCTTATTTTGGATATTTTTTAGCCGTTAAAATAACGCCTTAACTATTTCAACATGTTTTAATTTCCAAAAAGTCCTGTTAACCACAACGACCAACGCGGCGAAATTATAAAGAGAGACTAGGAGGTATAGCGATTCTTTTTAAAATTTTATTGTTACTGTAATGACAGTTGTATTTATGTATACCGAGACAAAAAGTGGTCAATCAAAGAAAACCCACCTTAGCACGAAAATTTTATCATTTTCAAGCCCATCTCAGCTGCGAACCCATTGTCACTCTTATTAATAAATCCAGTTGAACGTTTTTTTTTCTCCTATTTAAATTGAAATTCACCACAAGGCGTCAATTTTATCTCCCGACTTGCGTGATTGAAGCAGAAAATATCCTCAACCGCGAGGCTGCTTTATTTGCCGATAAATATCTTAAATCTCACGTTATCTCTCGTTACGGAGTCACCATTTAATGTTTATAAATTACTAGACATAGAGGTACTGGTTGTGAGCATTGTGATATGTAAATTATTAAATCTCTAGAACAGGCCCCCTTTATTAATATGGAAGAGTTATTTACCGGCAAGATTGTTCGAAATATGTAAACCGGAAAGGCTGCCAGATGGCTCACGCTTTTTAGAGGAAAAAAATTCGAGTTCTTAATGACAACCAAAGTGAATTGATAAGGCTTCCTGTGCGGGAACTGACATCTTTGACTAACCGGTTTTTGTATGTACTTCTGGTAATTTCAACTAGACCGGTAGATAAATGGAGTGCAGCCCGCGAAGAACGCCGGCAAGGCAAGAAAGATACATGCTTCCGTGCGTCGGGTAAGGAAAATATATAGCCGTCATTTGTTTAATATTATCTACTGATTCTGAATGTCAAAAAGAAGCTGACGGTATAAATAGTCAAAGAAAAATGGCAGGACAGTATTTATAACTACGAATATATAATCGTCAGTTCGAGAGGTACATGAAACCAGCCAAAAAATATCGATCCTGTCAGGCCGGCAAAAATATTCAAGGAAACAAAAAAACGTAAAATATATCAGCTGATTAAACTATCATTCTTCAGAGTTCTTTTAACTTTAACGCTCAAAGGCAAATTATTGAGAGTGCTAAGAGGTGAAAATTTAGGAATAATCGCATCATTTTTTTCTGTGAAAGTGGAAAACGGCCATTCGAAAATACCAAAAGGGGTTTCTTTTCAATAGTATCACCACCAACACAGAAATGATCTTCCTGATTTGATCGATGAGCTCAAAATCTAGGGCTTGCAGTTTTTTAAAGAAATTGAACGGACTGAATATATATTCAGCTTAATTGGCGTTATATTCCATTTTTAATCCAGGCTTCACTGGCTCTGATTAATAATTCATATGACTCGCTGATTTTTCCGAGATCATTACATATCGGTTTTAGAACAGTGGAAATATCTAATTGTAATTTTAAGAAATGTTTTGAGAAGTTTGATATGTAATCAACAGTAATTTGTTTTGAGAGCTAAGTGATTGCATATTTCCACTGTGATAATTTGAATTTTGTAAAATTTTAATAAGACACGGAAGTGAGTACAGTAGTTTATTGTTATGTAGTGCTCTAACTCACGCATAAGCGATTTGTTCACCTCAGGAATTCTTCCCTTGCGTAAATCCAGATACTTTGGATGTCGTCTTAAAAGCACCACAACCGCCTTTTTTAACACTTCTATGAAGAACAGCTATGTCAACTATAGATTGTATACATTTGAAATTTTGTGGTTTGTAAATGCAAATGTCTTGCGCTGCTTTACGTGTTATAAATTCGGCCACAGAGAAAATAGAGCTAAAAAATGTGGTCCGAACTGTACTTCTAAGGCAAATAAATACATTGTTCCCGGGAAAATTGTTAGCGGATGGTAAGATATCTATAACGACTTTCTGGATCACTTAGAGTTCATTGTCAAATCCGTATCAATTATCAAAGAGGCTCATTAAGATAACAGCACGTATATGCCGTTTAGACTTGTGTACCACTGTAAGTTATAGGTCGAACTCATACACTTGTAAACCAAGAAAATGGGAATCTTGCCAGGCGATGAGCGAATTAAAGTCTGGGACGGGCCAAATCTTTTTTAAAAGTACCTTACCAGATTTTGAATTGAAGAGAGGTCAATCCGAATCCACACATTAACGTGAGAGAGGTTAACTTTTAAACAGCAAAATAATAGATCTTTGGTCTGCCTCCCTCGACCATTAAGTGGATAAAGAGCCTCAAGCTGAATGGAGATCTATTTTTAAGCTTTGGCCTCAGACTGGAGGTGGAATAAATTTCCAAAGAGCATCATTAACAAACCTATATTTAATTAGACTAAAGACTTAAGATTATTATTCCGCTCTATTTTGGAATATCAAAAAAAAAACAATGCCTTATATTTCTAATTATAAGATGACAAATAAGGGCCATTTATGCGAGGAAAAATAAGAACTTTCCGTATAAACGGCACATTTCGTCTAAAATAAGACGCGACTTAGCTAAGACGCGTCTCATTTTAGAACAGCTCTTAACACCTGTTCTTAGATAAGACGCGTCTTAGTTAAGACGGGAAAAACTTCGTATAAATGACCTTCGCGTCTTACATAAGACGCGAACGCAAAGTACGAATGCTTAATTTTTGGCGCGCCATGTTGGATTGCCGTTGCCATGGGCAACATTTACATGAAAACGAGTCAAGAACAGAAATAAGACGCGAACCATTTATACGAACTGTTCTCGTCTTAGATAAGATTTTCCTCGTATAAATGGCCCTAATGTGTTCTTTAATAGTTCAGTTATACAACTTTTAACCTACTCGCATAAAATGCTGTTGCCGATAACTGACATGCATGCTACAGGTCCCTCACATGAAGGCTGCCATCTAAATATCAAGTAACTACATCTTCATCTCAACAAACGTTCAACTTCTTTTTTATTGAAAATTGGGCTAAGTTCATACTGTAACGGATGACTTTTCGTGCTGACAGGAAAAGCTATCTGATGGTATAATATGAACTTATTAACAATTATTCCTTGAGTCCGAATGGGCTATTGACTCAGAGGCCATGAGGGCGAGAGGAATAATTGTTTGAGTAAAATCCAACGAATTGGTCAAAAATATCGAGAATAAAAAATTTTTAGCTAGTTAAAAACAGACTTAAATCCATTTTTTTGCCGCCAAAAAGCTGGCACTTTTCGCTACTAGTGGGCTACAACATATAGCCTAGTAGTAGCTCAACCAATCAGAACACAGCATTGATAATAGACCACTAGCTGGATTTTAATAATATCAGATATACGACTCTCCACTTTAGCGATCGGCGCAGAACAGCTTCGCTGAGGATCCGTTACAGAAATTACACCGAAATCATCGTTCTTATGTGTGAACAGAAACCGGTATGAGTTCCTTGCTAGACTGCGAGCATTCTCTCTGTCTGACTCTTTTGCTCAAAAATCTGTGAGAGCGAGCACACGATAATGTTAGTGTGCGAGGTGTGCGAACGGTGATCTTACCCCTCGCAAAATCTTAATACATGATAAGTAACTATTTCGAACTAAAACAAACTGCAAAAAGTGAATATTTCTCTGCCTTAAACGAACTTCCACGTTTCGTAGTGCGACTTGGCAGAACGAGTCGAGCACTTTCAGCTGCGCAGAACTGATGCGCAGTGTGCTCAATCAGTGACTCGTTGGCTATAAAGTCGCGCTGGTTGTCAACGCTATCATTCTCTATTATGTACTTGACAAATGACGTCAGCGATTTTCCGCACTTTCATTTTTCAAAAGTATTCACTTTGTTGCAGTAATGTTTTTTTGTGTGTGAAATGACAGTGTATTGGTAATATATAAACGGTGAAAATGACAACCTCAGCTTTGAAGTACTTTGTTAGACTACATGAGTATCAGCAAAAGCAACTCGGCCGTGAAAGGTAGGGTTTTCGGATAGTTTATGAAATCGGAGGGGTTTTGGTGTAGAATGGAGTATCGTTTAGGGAATATATAGTTGGTATGAGGAAATAAAGATTCTTGTGAAAAGTTACTTGGAAACGGGGTTGGAGTTTGGGGTGTGAAGTTTAGCTTAAGGTTGCAAAATGCAGCTGACCATGCTCTTGGAATAACATGCCAAAAACATTCATAGAGTACCTCTCGTCCACAGTTTTGGTATAATCCTTCCTCCCTAGGGCTCGTACAGCTTATTCGACATGTCTCTGTCAAAGAATTGCATACATACATACACTTTATTACGAGTCCTCTATACGGGGCTGTTCTGCGGTAATATACAATAATAAATAAATTCAAAATAATAAAATTAGTCAAGGGAGCAAAAATATTTACACGCGTTATGAACAGAAATATTTAGATGGGTTTTACAGTTCTGGAAAATGTAATTCGATTTATTTAAGAAGTGTTTTTAAGAAGGTGCAGGGGCAGCGGCTTTCCTTTTAAAACTTGAGATATTGTTAATCTTCCAAATGTCTTCTGCGAGTAGATTGTATTCTTTTGCCCCACGAATTAAAGGCGAAAGAGAGTTGACCTTCTGATAATCTGCATTTGGGTATAAATAAGTGGCTAATAGGGCGGTTACACAATGAAAATTAAAGGACTTAGTCAATCCAAAAAAAGAGTTGAAAAAAAAACAAAAACAAAAACAATCAAAAGGTTAACTTTTATTTTGTCAGCGAATATTTTGAATTACTATAATCCCACTAAACAAGGGGGGAAAGTATGAATTGAGCGAGAAGGAGGTGACTTTGGAATTAAAACGTGATTTTATGCTTCAGTACGAGCCTTTCAAGTGTTAATGGCATATTTCTACTCAACTTCTAGTTTATACACCCACGAGTTGAACAGATGTTTTTTAAAAACACGGTTGGTACGATTTCTAAGTGAATTATGGATACAATAGGAATATCTGTGAATGTAAATGAATTTGTTTTCCGAAGATCATTATTTAACTTAAATTATCGCAAGAAAATTTTTGTTGAGGATTTTAAATTAATTTCGGTGTATTTAAAAAAATAAAATGATATTGTATCCCGGGTTTTGTTTAGTTACTTTCCAAGTTGAAGAACGGCACTCAAGAATTATGGAGATATAAGAAGCGATTTCATTGCATGAATTGCTGGGGATATTTCAACGGTATAAGTACACGGGAGGTTGGTTACAAGTAAATGATCGTATTTGTTATGCCGCAAGGCTTTTAAGCCAAAAAATATCTTAAAAGATACCTGAAAGACACGAGACTACGTGGGCAGTTATTTTTCTTTTTCAAGACCACAACAATACTGTTAGTTTACTTCCTTTGTCTCAGCCTACGCAGCGATTCGCATTCTTTCAAACATTTCATGAAGGACACAATTTTCTGCATCTCTACTAAATAAAACGAAATTGTTCCAATCGATACGTTAAAGCAATTTCTTCTATTGACAAAAAACTATGTATATATAGGTCTCTTTTTATCTACCAAAAATATTAATTTTCCGGCTGAGGTCTGAGGAAAACTGCAAAGTCACGAAAAATTTAGCATTAATGTTGCACTTCCGACTTCATTTACTCCCTCTCTGACAGGCTTGAATACAAAAAATCAGTAAATAACTGAATTATTTTAGAAATATTTTGGTGAATTTCTGAAAATGTAAAGTACTTAATAAAAACCGGTTATTCCATTTTGTAAAGTTATGTAACTATGAAAATTCCGCAAGGGAAACGTGTGCGATGTTTCTCAGCAGCGGGCCCGTTTTGTGTAGACAACTTGAATTGCAATTGCTTTCCAGAATAATTTTTAGAATAGCAGTTAACGCCTTGCGTTTGTAAAGGTTGTTTACAATTACCTGATAGTTCCGGGCACTCGCATAAATTTTATAGGTCGCCAAAGTGGCGCTTAGAAGTGAATGGTTGTTGATGAAAAACAAATTTAAATAAAGTGAGAAACGGTCAATAATGTCATGTTGAGATCTAAAGACGGATAAAATTATACGAGCTAAAAAGAATTCTCTCGCACGTGACTGACAACTGACAAACAAATCTGATTATGAAGATGTAACAATTCTCTCCAAACCACGGCTCTCAATATTTCAGACACTAGCTGATTCGCACTGAAACACGTTCACGGTCATCTTTAATTTAAGTCATAAACATGATAAATAAGATAAGAAATTTTTTTCGAAGACAATATCATGCAGCGTTATGTTTTTCCCCTAGAAATCATCATGCGCTGCAAAACCATAGGTTTGTGTCTTTCAACAAAGTTTCTCTTCAAAATCATTGCAAAATCAATTAAACGGCGGTTTTTTATGAAGTCTGTATTAAAAAAAGTGTTACTGGTCCGTTCGAACGATGCCAGAAAGTTGTTGCTACTCTCAGGTAGAGTGTTTTATGGCGCGTAAATTAGGTTATAAAACGGTTTTATAATCTAACTTGGACAAGGAAGTTGAATCTTTTTTCCCTTTGATTGTTCAAGGCAGCCACGTAGCCAATGTGTTGTAATAAAGGACATTCTAATCTCCCCCGACAAATATTCAAATGAGTATTCTATGGTGCTTTTCTCAGCGCAAACATTTCTACGTCAAGCGTCCGTCAAATCATATAAAAATATGTCATTTATTATTCAACTTAAATTGAGCAAACAAAAAATTAAACTCCTTCAAACAGAGCTCACTTCGCAAAGTGTACGACAGAAAAACTGCAGAGAGAATCCGACCGTTTCATTTGCACGTGAAGATCGCCGCAACTGAAAAAGCATGGTTCTGAATCATTTTGCCCCATTCAGGTAAGTAATGCAGCTTTCAAACTGCTAGCTCAAGAGAGAAAAATCTTCAGTTACCTGCCTAAAAATCCGGTCTTTGTGAATATTGAAATTCATTCAGACTTTCACGGAAACATTGATACCTTTACCTTAGAAAATCTTTTTATCCTTTTTATTCGAGAAAAACTAACGTAAGATCATAAATCAAATTGATGGAACATTGATCGGTAAAGGTTTTTTTTTGGCATTTCAAATTGAAAGGGAACAAGAACCAAACTGAATATTTTCACGGTTAGAAAAAAAAAGCAAAAATTAAAGTATCCGTTTGAGTCTGGTTGTACCTGAAATAACTGTTCACTGCTTCCCACCAATTAGATCGTTATTATTTAGCTACAGTTCGTCTTAAATTTGGTTCAATGCTGAAGTACAATGACGTTCCTCACTAGGATTGTTAGGTCAGTGATTCGAGCTGCTTTTTAATTAATCCTGCATGTTCTGTGTACGAAATAATGTTTTAACGTACACTTGAATACAAAAAGTGCAGTAAAAGTTGAACATATTATTTTCTTCCATAGGGGGATTTTGGACTGACTTAAATAGTACAGACATATTCAAATATTGTATTTAAGGAAGCGTTACGTTTACGCAGTAAACGTCTCTGAAAATGCCAGTTTGCTGCAGTTATTTTTTAACGAACTACGCCGGGGACATCGAACGAATCCGAGCTCTGTTTTATAGCGGCCACACGTGTTTAAGGCTAAAATTCGATTTCTTAGCTTTGGGCGATTCTCCACTCAGCAATGAGTTCTATTCGGATTCTGTTCCGTAAATTTTGCACATGCAAATAAAGAAATGAAAAATCATTTTAGCACCCACACTCTCTTTGGATTATACGAAAACAAAAATATCTTCAAAGATGAAAGTTAAATATACCCACAAAGCAGCTGGATTGAACGAAATTAGATGAATAACGGGAAGAATAGAGCGCCCAAAACAGGAAAACGAGCTCTCGTTCAGGAAAAATTGATCAATGATTTAGCTGAAAGATGATGGATCGCAAATATAAGAAATGTATTACTGGAATATGATTGGTTGTTGAAGTCGATTAAAAGCCGGCACTGCTTCTATCTCGGTCTTATGACGCACGTAATGACTTCATCAGGCCGAAATTGGTCAGAAAAGAAAAACTACGTGCTGCTAGAAATGTTATTCCGATAATTGAGAAATTTTGCCATTGTTCTTGATAATAACTCCGCGGTTGATGGTTGATCTTTACTAATGCGATGCTTAGTGATCACTACCCTTGATAGATTGATCGCCTTTTTTACTCGGCGATGTTTGTTTAATTGAGAATCAGCTTCTGAATTTCAAAGCAGTCGTTTTTTTTATTATTTAATACCTACATTTCCTTCCGAGTTCCTCTTAGACATTCCACGAACTTAAAAAGGAGATGTTGAGTTTTCAGAGAGCTAGCCGTCTACGCCAACTCGATTAGCGCGCAGATGTCACAAACGACATCTTCCGTTGTCTGGTTTCTTTCTCAGTGGCAGCTTCTCAATGCAAATGCTGTCTGCTCTAATTTTAACATCTAATAAAAAAGAATTCTTTTTAAATTATAGTAGGTTTTCTGATGACGAAAGATGTTAATTTTTTTGTGTGTATTTATTATCATTAGCAAAAGCTTAATCGAACGGATAATGCGTAGTTGAGGAGAGCTTTGATATCGCTGATATATCAACAATGGCACATCCTCAGTATGACGTCGTCTAGCAATAACAACCATGGCTAAACGCATTTTTCATTGTCGCGGCTGACTGTTTTTAGCGACAGCTTCCTGTAATACTTAAAATAGGCAATTAGTAAAGGAAATGAAAAAGGTCTTCCTTGTTATATATTATCCGAACGCGAATATGGCTCGAAACTCACGAAAAACAAATCCGGCAAAAGGTGCAGAAAAATAAGTTTATTAGTTTACCACCTAACGAAGTTTAAATCGATCAAAACGTGCATGAAACGATATCTGAGGCCTTATAGTTTGTAGGTTACTCTATCACTCCTAGCAGAATAATGCGCTTTAAAATGAATTAACAAGCCGTGAGCATGTTTTTACAAAAAAAATTATAATAACAACGCAGTTTATACAAGGGGAAACTCTGTCATGTTGGATTTTTAAACTTGCTTTCGTTTCTACAAAATGACATAAACCAAGAAAGCCACTGACAAAACTGGGTTAGAGCGGAGAAGTTGTGGTTTATCATTTTTATATCAATGATGAGTACTTTTTCGTTTGCTACGATCAAATTGACTTTCTATTTAGTGGAAAGAAAAGGGCCCTTTATAACGCAGAATCAGACTTTCATTGAAAAGCAACACATATCCAACAATTATACTGCTAAAAAGGAATTATAACTTCCTCCTCTATCATTAAAGGGACTTCTCTTAACTAAGCGACGGCCTCCCTCTGTTTGGTGTTTTTAGCACTTGAGATTAGCGCATTAATAGTGGTGTCATTTGCGAAACATATGTCACAACAGAGACAACTTTATAAGTAGGCTAAGTTTACACTAGAGGAGAGTTTTACGGATTCATTTTGCCGCTGGGTAAATCCGAATCTCCGCACGGTTTGGTTGCGTTTCTCGGAATTCAAAGTGAATTCTTTGTGGCCTAATGACCTTTGACCGCGCGAAACCGATGTGATGAAATCTGGGTCAACTCGGTTCGTTCTTTTTTGGTGAGTGGGTGGACCGGTGACGTCACCTTGCCAAAGTAGACTCAAGTTCTAACCGCGCCGAACGTCTAAGGACTGGGCTGACTAACTGTAATAAATCCGGAAATATTTATGAATCCGGAAAAATCACCTCTGATGTACACCTAGCCTTAGAGCTACGCACGTTATATTTTTATGCCATCAAACATTGATTTTCTCTTCTTTTTTTTTCCTAATACATCCTACTGAATGAGTGTTTTATCCATACTAATATAAACAAAATCGTTTTTCATGTCTCATATTAGGTTTCCAAGTTGGTCATTCGACGACTTGGCCCAGTTCGAGCTCGATACTTTAGAAGATATTTTCAAGAGATCTGATTGGCAGGACCGGGCACTAAAGCCTGCTCTGTCGTCCATCCTCGCGCCAGCTCTCTGCGCTGTTTATGGTAAGCAATTGGTATTCACACTGGCAGCTTTTCTCGGTTTGCAACCACGTGACAAGGCGGCCACGTTGGAAGTCAAAACAATGCCAATTTATCCCTTAATAGGCCACTTCCGAGTTGCCTCAAGCCTCTGCTTCAAAGCGAGGCTAAGTGTAAAGCCTGTGATATGAAAATGACTTTTTACTTCCGGTCCCATGCAAATGAAATATATATACATTTTCATACGAAAGGCTTTGCATTTAGCCTGTTTTAAAAGTGAGAGTTTTTGGAACTACGAAATTGCTGGTTTGCACGTGACGACACGGCGGCCATGTGGGCGGGCAAAAACAAAAAGTATTTCTATCCTCTGGAAACTAAACTTTATTTTGATGTAAATTCTTCGAGAAAAAATTCTGTTGTCTTGACCCGCAACATGGCCGCCTTATCACCTGGCTGCAAACCAAGAGTAGCCTGTTTTAGCTCCCACTGGAGGGAAAGGCTTTTGGTCTTATTTTCCAAACTGGTCGATGTCACGTCAGTAGCAAAGCAGAAGCTGTCTCCTAGAAAAATTGACGCTAAGCGGGGTCGTGTTATTCGAGTGTGCAGAGGAGGCTTAGAACCGAGAGCAATAGCTCGGCGAATTTTCTCGACAAGCTTGACGGGTGACGTCAGATCCAAAACTATCACTAATTAAGACTAAGAACAAGGCTGGCAAAGCGGCAATTTTGAGCAAACAGCTCAGCACGCAGCTACTATTTGTAGAACTGTTTGTCTGAATTTTGTCATTAAAATGCGAAATTGACAAAAGTCAGACAAAACATTGGCAGTTAGTCTCTCTGATGTCATTTGTGGGCTTGGAAAACTTCCTCCCTCCAGCAAATTTTGGTTTCAATCAGTCACGTTTGTTACCAGGTTTTTCGTTTTGTCGATGGAAAGCGCCGCTCCTTGAGCAAAAGCAAATCAATTTGCTCCATAGAATAAAAAAAGTGGCCGACAGACAAATTCTCCTTTTCTAACTCCTCAAGCTATACTTAGTCTGCAGTCAATTTATAACGGAAAAAATTATTTATCAGCAGCCATTTCTTAATTGATGATTAAACTTCTCAAGTCGAAAAACGGCTGCCAGCCTCTCTGTTTGTTAACTACTTTGAATTAAATTTGCGCCAAAAAAGGCAAAGACGAAAAAAATTAAGAACAAACCTTAAACCCCACTGCAAAAGAACAAAATCGAGAGAATTGGAACAAATCGAGAGAATTGGAATTGTAACAACAAAACTTGACAGGATGAAAATTCACTTTTCCGAACAAGCTAAGTGACTGCTGCAGTCCCTCGTCTTAGCTGTCTAACATATATCACAGGCGGATCCAGACCTTCAGGGGTGGGCCCGGTCATCCAGATCCTGAGACAAGTGGGTGGGGGAGAATAAGAAAAAAAAATTTTCGGCCCCCCGGACCTCAGTTTGGTCTAAAAATAAGAGGGACCCCCCCCCCGGCCCTTCCTCTGGATCCGCCACTGTATATGATCAAAGTAGTCACGTTTACTAACGCCTCGTGACCACCAATAAATCGAATTACGTAACAAAGAAACCTGCACCTGTATACTGGCAATATGAGTTGGCGTCACCATCAACTATTTTGCCGCTAACTGTCCACATCGGAAGGTCTTTGTACGTAATTGTATTTGCAATAGTGTGATGCTTTACGCAGTAGTCTACACATTGCTCATTTCTTACACATACTCTCCCAATTTCGTTACGCACGCAAAGGCAGTGAAATTCCAGCTCATTTAAAACGTAAGCGGTGATATATTGCAGGGAGAAAGAAGTCAAAAAAATACAATATTGATCATTTTCCAGCTGCCTTAGAAGGCGGCCAAAAGAGTACGCTTAACTTGAACCCGAATCCATTAACCTTGTATTTGCTTTTTTGTCAGACCTTTTCCGGTCAACTTCCGCGTTCTTTTTTGGAAACTTATTTGTGCACGTTCGGTATGAGCGTTTCCTTTTTTGAAGGTGGAAACGGCGGGTCTTAATTGTCACATGTCAACACCTCTTCACACATGCACATGTGTGCACCTTTAGTATTAGACTTTCAAAAAAGGCCTTCGTCGGATTTCATATGGCGCGGGACGAAGGTCGACCTCTCGGGACTTCGTCGCTCACTATCGGCCGCTTCCCCGCCAAAAAAGTCTCGCTCTGCTCGCCGAGAGGTCGACTTGTAGCAAGTCTAGTTTAGTATGAGCGTTTCCTTTTTGGAGGTGGGAACAGCGGGTCTTAATTGTCACTTGCCAACACCTCTTCACACATGACCACCAATTAACAGAGGGGTAAAGAGAAAATCATTACATCAGTGAAAGTTAAAGTGAACCTAAGTGCACTCATTCTCTCTCACCGATCTTCTTCTTACGTTCATGACGTCAACAAAACGTTCAGATCAGACGTCATTTGAATCATGCGCATAAGCGTCGTTGGTACAGTGAAATTTTTCCTCCGGCGCGAAGCCAGATGCTCTTTTCTTGAACAGGAACTCGCCTCCCGTGAGTAAAAGACGGAAGTTTCTTTTACGTGACTTTGCAGCTGGGTCATTGAAATTTGCAACGTATAGAACATTCGCTCACTCCCCGAATTAATTTTGTTTACGTCGAGAATATCGTCACTGTTTTCTCCTAGGACTCTTGAAATTAAAACTGAAATTTCGCCTGGAATATTTCCCAATTCTTCACGTGAACGAACAGACTGCAGGTGGTTAACAGAGCGAGGGATTAAAATGAAAGCCACGCAAGCTCAGGTACTCGACTTGCATTCACGCTCCATCTCACAGTCAAGTAACGCTTACGCCTACACACACTCCATCGCGCATATACTGATATTTAGAGACGGGACATCTAAAATCCCATTCTGGAAAGGCTCCTCATCTTCCTCTTATTCATGGGTAACCTGGAATATGGAACCGTTCATTCTGAAAGCCACTCTCGTAGGTTAACTGCTTCTTTATAGCGACTAACCGTATTACGAAACCGTAAGGAAAAATCTGTGATAAGATCTCGCGAGCTCTTCGACTGTTCCAGAAGCACCGGGGCTACGACCGAATGTTTCCAAATACGTCTGAATTGTCTCAAATGGTTTTCTCTCTGTTTTTGAAACCTGTTTTGGTTAATTTGGAGCTGCCCTAAAAACTATTTATCCGTTCGTGTGTTATAAGAGAACATTGTTTGTCTCGAAAGTTTGAGGTGGCTTTTTCGTTTTATCCTAAACTGTTAGCTACCGTGCAGCTGATCGGTCCGGTCGAAGGAACAAGGAAATGGAGAAGCCGTATTTTCTTTAGAAAATTCCAGGGGACATTAACCTTTGTCGGCTTTTAAACTACGTTCTTAGGAGACCGTTGTTAACAATAATCTCGATATCTTGCCAAGAAAATGTGAAAAAAATAGTGGGTAAGTTATTAGTAGAAGAAATGATTAATCCGTATTACTTAGACGACCATATAATGGAGCGGTTATCCAGGTATTTGCTCTTTCGAACAGATATTTTACAGATAGAAGTCTTCGACTGTGGCCCGTTACTGTGTTTGAGAAATGAGCTCAGATCTTTAATAATTAGCTGGACTGACCAAGTTCTAGTCTGTGCATATCATGATGAGTAGATGTTTTGATACACGCATTATTTACAATAAACAACATTTCTCTTCACTTTTAGCATCTTACGAAGATGAAAAGCCCCTATGCAATTTTCAGGAAGACCATATTGTCTGGGATCGGCATTATACGCTCAAGGTAAGCTTAAAACACAAATTAAGTGATTTGCATAACAAATTTCCTGTTTTGGGTAAAACTGGTTCGGAATAGATTACGAGTAGTCCCCATTTTTCCTCAGGGATAGTAGAACGCGCGTGAAAATCACCCCACGCGTCTCGCCTTTCTCGCGTGAGGTGATTTTCACGCGCGCTCGCGTTTCGCTCGCTCTACTATCCCTGAGGAATAACTGGGGACTACTCGTAGTCTAGGTTCGGAATAATTCGGGTTCTAACACCCTTCAGTTTGAAAATGAATTTACTGCAGGAAATTCTAATTAGAAGAAGTATAAAATAACTCCTTAATTCTTTTCATCATTTTTGTCAAATTCCCAAGATAATCATTAATTTCACCTGTATCCAGAAATGTCCATGACCCGGTCTCTCCAGGCCCTTCACTTGACTTCACTTTGATTCCTTGTAATTTTAATATATTTGACTTCATGTTTCAAAGAATTACTTGCATTTGGATGACGATTATCGCAAGGATAGGGGAGTCGACTTTGTGATGTCTATTGTAACTATTATGAATCTCATAACAGTGTATTTCTGGGCATAATATGTTAATTTTTGGGGGGCTGTCAAATCGCGTTACCATTGTCTCGCCCTTCCAAGACCGTCTTGGATTCTAGATTCCATTTTGTGCGTTCAGAATTCTAGGATCTGTATTCCGGATACTTTGTCGGTGGAATTTACACCAGTCGTTGGCGGGATTCCGGATTCCTTTGAGTTGAGTTCCGGATTCCAAAGCACAAGATTCTTGTTTCTACAAACTCTCGAATCCAGATTAAATTACATGGGGCGAATTATGCACTATACATTTCTGGGAAACTGCCC
>BOPM01000741.1:46160-76501 GCA_022179025.1 Porites australiensis
TTTTTTTTTTGCCGGATTACCTTCACAGTCTTCCGCCCGTAAACGGTCCGTAAAAGGTTTTGTAGCGTGCATGCAAAACCGAACTGAACTACATTACGACTCGAAACTGTTTGAGAGGTTCCGGTGCAGTATCACATCAACGGTTGGACTAATGTACCTAAGGGAATAATTACAGTATCAACGAACAATTTAAGTAGCAACAAAAAATTACATTTTTTGTTTTGCTTTCTCACCACAGACAAAGGAAAGATTGCCTTCACCGTGCGACTCCGGTAGATCTTCGCCAATCTTCGTTTCGGGATACGAAGCCGAGCGACAACGAAACGACATTAAGCAGTTTGGACGAGAAGCAGCTTGTAAGCTAGCTGAAAGACGAGCGGAGTATGCAAAAAGAAGAATGAAACAAGTACAAGAGGAGACTGTCATAATCGAGGTAATGATTGCGTTAGAATTAAATCTCAACTAACAATGAACTATATAGGGCCAAAATTCAAGTTTACTTTGTTTCCAGGGTTATGATTGAAACTGTCACAAATAGTATATGCCCATGCCCCAAGGAAAAGTAACAAGCTACAAACTCTATCGACTTCACCTTTTTACGCAACAACGAGTTTCTACTTTGTATAACACTTTTATACGCAGCATCTCTCATTTTTGTTCATAAAATTACTGTAAAATGTCAAGAGGCAGGAGAAGCCAACTAAAGGTAGCCGGGCTCAATTCCCAGCTCGCGCTGTTCCGGAAAGCCTCAAGGTGGCGGGATATTCTGTAGTTACGACAAGATAGGTTTTCTGGTTTAGAGAACAGGCGTTAAACGATATTCTTTTTTTGTTCAATACTTAAGCGCAACATAGAGGAAGCCGTCATCAACAAGCTAGAGCTACTTAAAATGGCTGACGAGTTAGAAAAGCAAAGGGACTTCTTCAAAGGCCGAAAAGCTAAATTATGGCGGCGATGTGCAAACATGGCGGAAATCTTGGCCAAAGAAGAAACAGAAGCAGCATTATGGCAGCAAAGATATAAGAAAGCTATGATGGTTGCGCCAGGGAACATGGCATTTTTCTGAACAGCATACATTCGTGTTGCTAAAAGGCATGCGCAGTGTCGTCACAGCACGACAGCCTCGTTCTGGAATCAAGATTGATAGAACCGACGAACCAGAGAAATGCCCCGTCAGCTCAAGGAAATCGAACACAATGTATTGTCAAGTTTGTATTGAAATTTGAAAAAGAGGAACATTGCAAACTATACTGAGGAATTTCATACCAAAGAGAAAGGCTTAAAACAGATTTCCGACAAAATCAATAGAGGCTTCAATAACCGATCAAGACAATGATCAGTACCGAAGACAACGTCCATTACACAGGAAAGACGCAAGCAGCTCATGATGGCGCTTAATCTAATTTACTATTTGTCAAGACATTTCACCCTTAATAGCGACCGGCAGATAATTTCTTCTTAAATCACCTCTAGATTAGACTTTTATAACAACAAAGAGAACAATAAATGTCAAAAATATATAAAAAATATAGAAAATATTACAGAAGAGAATGAAGAAGGCCGTAGATGCTGATGAGAGACTGTACTGAAATTTAGTTTCATCACTAGTTTAACATGGACAAATATTATATTATTATTCAATTACTAAACATTATATCGCGACTGGAGTCGCTGGCAGTCGGCGCTAAAAGTAACCTGCTAGCAAGGTCATCCGACTAGGGAGCCATTTTTAAAGTGAAAAGGGGTAACGGTCACTTACAAGCTCCCTCCACCAAAAACTGAATAAAATAGAATAATTTTTCACCAGTGAGTTAATTTATTATTAAATGAAAACTGTGTACCTTGGAATGTGAAGAATAGTTAACATCTTTTGCCGCATGTAAGGTGATCCAAGGCAGTCTTGGATTGTGGATTCCGGATTTCAGTTTCTGGATTTTAATCTTTGTCAGGGGAACTTAGATTCTGGATTTCAATCTTCAGTGGGATTCCGGATTCCTTGAGCTGTAGTCTGTATTCCAAAGTAAAGGGTTCTGGATTCCACAAGCAAAATTTTCCCGGATTCCGGACGAAGTCTTATGACTTACATCCTAAAATTAGTAGCCGCACCCTCCCCCCAACAAAGTGGGAGGAGTGCGGCTATACGTAGGCTACCTAAAGTGTACAATGCATGTACTCTCGAGTTGTACTGGAAATTTCCTTAAGCACGGCTGTAATGCATTCCTTGTAGCCAGTTCCCCCTCCTTCTCCTTATCAAAACGCCATCAGTTGAAGCAGTCAGCCTGTAAAGAAAACTTTGCAAAAGTTATTTTCTATTTTTTTTATTTATTGCATTATAACTACCGCCCTGTCAAAATTTTTGTACGTAGCACTGACTTTTTATCATGCATGCATCTTTACAATGATTTTAATAAAAAAAAATCGTAGGAAATAAGTGAAAAACGAAGGGCCTTCTGAAAAAATTCATGAAATAAGTCTTCTACCGACTTTGGAAAAGAGGGGTTCGAATGTTGTATGATAAATTGAGTTCATCTTTTTCTTAGTTTTGGTCAGCACATTTTCTCAATTTTGATTCAACAAATTATACGCGGTTGTGCCTTTTTGATAAAGGGAAAAATCACCTCTCGCCGTTTAGCAGCTATTTCGAGGATTTCCGCTGACCAACACTATTACCCGGGGACGCATACAATGATTGCGCAATCACCACGTGGCACCAATTTTCGCCGATAGCCGCCGATTAGACTGAATAAGTATACAGTGTATGTTAATTTTTCGTCATTTTCATGTGTTTTAACAAATGACTGGACAAAACGATGCAATTGAACATCAGGAAAATCTTGAATTAATTTTCCTTTTTTGTGAGATGACTTGGTCAATTGAGTCACGTTTTTCTGCTATTTTCGGCCCCCAAAACAGAAGAGTAGAAAATCCAAAATCTCTTTTTCACCTGCTCAGTGACTTCGAATCAAAACGAACTAAGCTCACTTTTCGTCTCAGCCATCCTCTCGTCCCAACTTTTCAGAATTCACCTTAAAATACGATGATCCTACCGCGCATGCGCGTAACAAAAAGGGAACATCGGACTTGTAACGACGCAAGACATTGAGAGCTATAACATTTTTTTAAAGGCTTTTTGCCACTTCAACTCCGAAGAGCAAACGTTTAGAGAAAACGACGTCAAAAGTCTCATGCGTGTATACCACAAGTGTTAAAATTCTGTCGAAGTTCAACTACGTTTCAGGTGCCAGGCATCGGGTTATCATCAGTTAGGGTGATCCTTACCTGTAGCCCCTCGGGGCACAGTGAGGAACGTGATGAGAGAGAGGAAATGAATTCTCGTGAATTACACCTCTCGGTCCAGTTGGCCACAACACCCATCTGGAACCACCTCTGACCCCCTACTGATGATAAGCTACTTATCGAATTATACTGAAATCAACAGGGTTCTTGTTTAGGAGATTACAACTCATCACTATGACTCCCAGGGGGATTTCTAATCGACCTGAGTGTTTAATACACGATTTCCCATTTCCAACAGAAAACTCTTAGGGAAAAATCGTCTAAAACCTACTACAAAAACAACAAAACAGGTCTGCAGTTACCTCCTTCAAATCGTGCAAAAAGTTTGGCACCGCCAATTTTCTGTTATAAGGCAGTAACTTATTCGGGTAAAACAAAGAATAACAAAAACAACAACAATTAAAAGTCATTTTTCGTAATATTGAGTTTATTTCCCTTCCTCAAAGAAATATTTTTTGAAAATAAATATACTTTACACCTTCCTACAAAATCATCAATAGAAATATGTATATTTTTACACTATTTACAAATGTCTTTTCTTCATAAACTCGAAGTCAAACCTATTGACTTTCTAACTTGGCTCTTTTTAAGACAAGCTGTTTCTTTTATGTAGAATAGAGAACTGTGGTTAAACACTGGACAAAAGTGAAGGAAAAATATCAAGGCTCCTTAATTTAACTACTCAAACAAAAATAGAGCTGACATGTCATGATTTTCCCTTTTCATATAAAGGAATGGAGCAAAAGTGAAAAAAGGTCTTTTAGTGGACACCAAGATTAAAGAGATTTGTCAAAATTAACTTCTTTGTCAACTTAGTTTTAAATTCTCATCAGATAATGTTACAGTTGAAACCTCACTGAATACCCTTTATTAGTTGTTTGATCTGGGAGTTCTTATACTATTCTTAGCGATTTTCTCATAACAGAACAATCCAAATATGTTCCACTGCTGGTAACACAAAGATGATCTCAGTGTGTATTCAGTCATCTGTGTTCCCCTTCTCTTGCAATGGCCTTCATCAAGAAATATGCTTTTAAAGACAGACTGCCTAGTGATGTCCTGCACAGGTCAACCAATATCAGTCCAGGTATACCAAGTAAATGCAATGACACAATACAGGACTTTGCACCATCTACTGCACCTCCTGAATCACTCTCTAATTTAGGAATTCCATTGCCTATTGATGTCGTGCACAGGACAACCAATATTAGTCCAGGTCTACCAAGGAAATGCTATGACACAATACAGGACTTTGCACCGACTACCGCATCTCCTGAATCACTTTCCAATTTAGGAATTCCATCCAACAGCTGAAGCTGAGGTAGAATGCTGAAAACCCTGAAACAAGAAAAAAGAATTTGGTGTTTAAGAAAGCTTTATTAACACATTTTAATTGATTTAAAGACTTCATCACTGTCAATGTCAGAATAAAATACGATCACATTGAGGAATATTGAAAACAAACATCTCCTTACTATTTTATGATATTTGTATTCATTATTCTTATCAATGACTTTCCTTCCTTTTGAAGAGAAGTAAATTATCTCAAAATCTGATCACCCGAGGAAAATAAACAAGGACTTGTGGCATTTTTCACATACATGGTATGCTCTGCCTTGTTCAATTTTCAGATTAATCATACTTATGATTGAACAAATTGGACTCCCGTGATTTTATTATTTATAATGTTTATTAGATTCCACTCAGTCCTATTACCATAACATTATTATTGAAGAAAATGTGGGTAATTTTGGCTCTTCTTTCCACGTTAATATTATTTTTATTGTTGTCAAACGAACCCACTTTTTTCGACAAAAAGATCAAAATGATTTCATGGAAGTTCATAATCTTGCAAATCAAATGAATTTAACTTACTGTTGCCTGTAGGTAGGGTCTAATTCCACTGGATTTCCTTTGAGAACAAGTGACTGAATTGTAGTCTTTCTAAGTACTTCCAATCCATTTAAACTTTCAACATTGTTTTGCTGTAGTGACAAGTGTACAAGTAGTGGGGCTTTGGGAAGTTTCTGCCATTGGAAAAAGGGAAAAGAGTAATTAGTATTCAGTCCTTCATAAATACCATGCAATCTTAAACAACAGATTGTGAAAGAATAAGTAAATTGACAGAAGAGGTGTGTGAAACAAGGCCCAAGATGACTCCAGATCTTATTCTAAATTCTCCCCCTGATTCTCATGCATATACAAGGCAAACTGAAAGGAGAACCTAGCAATAAATCAGAAGTTACTTAGGATTTTATACCAGGAACCTTATCTATTTTGAAATAAGGTAAGGTATTATTCTCACCTTTAAGTCTGTAATAAAATTTCTTTGAAGGTAAAGATGTGTACACCTGCAATATTATCATTAAATGACAAACTTATTAGACACTTAACAGATCAAACCCAACAAAACTTAACTGTACCATCAAAACTTTGAATAAAAATATAAAATTATTAAGACATGGCTGCTTATAAGATCAGAGTGACTCTTTCTATGACCTAAGCATGGATCAAAATAGGTTTTCACCATTTAAAGGAAAACAGCCAGACTTTCTCTGACTACAGTGTAACTCTCAGGAGTTATTTTATTTTTCTGGGAGGGGAAGAACAAGCCATGAGGTCTATTACACCAAAGTTGTGGTAATTGTTTGAGCGCATGTGAAGACAAATGTTGCAGTCAAAATCTAAAGAATACACACTGTGAAAGCATGGATCCTAGTATCATTGTAACAAACAAACCAGTCCATTTTGTAGTTTTAACTGACAGTTTTATCATATTTTCTGTAAAACTATTAAAACCTCACAAAACTGCAAAATGTACTTTAACAGGTTTGAAGGCTTAATCGTTACAGGAAGTTCAAGAAAAGGTTCCCTGGCCCCAGTTGTTCAAACGTTGGTTAGCGCTATCCACCAGATAAATCTCTATCCAGAGGATATTATCCGCTGGATAGTTATTTATCCGGCGGATAGCGCTATCCAACGTTTGAACAACCGGGGCCTGGTCTTAAGTAAATGCTAAGTATCATTGGTGTAACTAGGAAATGGTCGTGTTTTCTCTGGGTACAAACTTGTTTCCTGTCTGCTTAAACCTTTGCACCAAGGTTAGTGAATTCTATTCGAGGGGTAAAGAGCAAAAAGAAAAAAAAGTAGCTCGCCTTGGAAGTAAGACACTGCTTAAGTCTTGCAAGGAGTTCTCAATAAGTTGTAAATTCTCACATCTCATCAGCCTTCTGAGAACTCGCTGAAATTCTTTTCTCTGAAATGGATCCCCAAGGTCTTGGTATGACAAGTTAACAGACTGGAAAGAAATAAAGCTAAAATAAGTAAACTGTCATATCTTGCTTGTATAAAATACTCACATACCCTTAAAATAGCTCTTATAATGGTCTTATTTTATTCTAGTGACTCTGCTGATTCACATTTAAAGGAATCAGCAGACTTGATAGACCCTAAACACCACACTCAATCTAACTGGCTACTCCGGCCATGCTAGTTTATTTACCCTTTCAGCCCCAATATCCAAATCCAAAATTATCCAGACTGCACGTGAAATCATGATTATGTATTGATTTTGTTGGGAGAAAATTGACTTTGGTTACTCTTGGGACTCGACGAGCTAAACCAGGCAATTTTCCATGAAAAAAGAGATTACTTCCAATCTAAGGGAAACATTTTTCTTCTTTTCAACTGACATTGCTGCCATGAAATCAAATGCAAACTATTAATACAGCGAGAACAAAACAAAATTTGGAAGTTTGTACTAAAATGTTATAGAATAGCTACATTTAACATATTGTACCTCGGCATTTTCCCAGTTTTCCATTTTGTTCTTGTAATTGCGCACTCTTTTGGGTTTATTTTTCTTCAAAGGTAAATGAATCCTTCCATCTTCTTCATCTGAATCACCATACTCTAATTTTTCTTGCTCATCCAGTTTTCGAAGATTTTCTACTTTAAATCCTTTTGGGTCTACAAGGAAATGAAAAGAAAACAATATTTTAAATTATGGAAGGTGGTGTTATGCTCACCAGTTTCTATTGCAACTTGTCTCACAATTCCTGCGTCACTCCCCCTTGTTCACACTTTTTTAGACAGTCTGAATGGACCATATCAGAATCCTGCTCAAATGTAAAGTGTTAGAATCTATGAGGTACTGCGAATATACGTTACTATATAACCAGCTTGGGAAGTTCAAGGAACACTTATCTTGTGTCAAAAGATCCTCAACTTTTCCTTATAACAGTGGGAATTTGAAAAATCTCCAATTAATTTCTATAATGGGGTGGAGAGGGGGATGTTGGAATCATGCTTTACATAGGAAGGCGGGGATGCAGATAACAAAATTAATGGAATATCCAGTGACCAGAGAATATGGCAAGGGATGAATTTGGCAGTCTTGCAAATTCTTTGTATCGTTTGATGCTGGCAAAATATTAAGAGCAGGGGTGGATTCAGGATTCTTCTTGGGAAGGGGTGTACCACTAAGAAATGGCATAACAAAGAATATGGATACAAAGAAGAAGGCTTTTGACTAGGCAATAGCATAATGTGAACTGCTGAGAATACATATCAAACAATACCACAGACTTCAGTGCCAAACCGCTATTTTCATGGCATTTGACATTACAGCGTTTAATTTTTCAACCTTGTCTCATGTTTTACTTTGACACCAATAAACCACAAAGTGCTTTTTTTTTTGTAAAATACCAGTTGTGTTAGAAAGCTGCAGGTCATCTCAGGGAGGAGGGTGCACCCCCCCGTACACTACACCCTTCCCCTAGATCCACCCTTGAAGAGCGCAGGGGAATACGAATACACAATCCTACTCACTTCTTCGTACCCTTGGTGACCGTAACATGTTTCCCTTCACATCCATATCTTCAAGCTCATGCCATTTGCTGTACCTGTATTTTGACGACGGGAGCTTAAAAATAAATGGCAAAGATGGCAAAGTTAGAAATACCCATGCTGTATAAAGATTTCAATTTAAGCTAATTTATACTTTTTTCCGTCATGACTTACTGTCAAACGTTTTCCTTTTACACATTTTTACTGTTAACTATTTTTATAACCTTGCACTTTTCCTATTTAAGACACTATACATGTAAGTTTAAGTACTGTAGGGCTAAAACTGGTCGTTTCGTTATAAGCTTACAGCTGATTTCGGAAACAAAAACAACAACACATGTTCAACAGTCCAGAATAGTTTTTTAATACTGGCCTTATGCATAAAAAAATGTTGTAACAAGACAATAGATCATCAAGGAATTTTAAGACGATCAACTGGGGATTAAGAGTTACTTAAATACGCGGGTAAAATTCCAAATACAAGCCATATTTGCCGCGATTTGTCATCAAACAAGCCATTCATGTTGTTCACATGCCGATTAACAACTCGACACCAAAAATTTGTATTTTTCCTTAGTTTTTAAGGCTATAAATTTCCTCTAACTTCAGATGTAGTGTATTTAGATAGAAAAAGCTTTTCTCCAATATTCAACTCACTGGCAATGCGTCTTCTTCTTCGAAATTGCCATTCGGGTTCTGCTCCCTCGCTTCTTCTTGTGCGCGATGAACCGTAAGGACTACGATCGGCACAGAAGTGTAGTTATCCCTCTCGTCTTGCGTTGACCTAAAGTAATACAAATGATTCTTGCTATTTATGTGCCTTTTAGACTGATCGCAAAACTAAACGAAAAGACAAAGACACTTACTCTTCGGACATAATTGGCACCGTCATCTTTGCTGCCGGTGTTTCAGCTGTGCGCTATGCAAAGTTCGAGCTCACTTTTCATCGTTTTTGTCGCGTAGGAGCAAACTCTGCTGTAACCAGAGGTTTTTCCCGGACTTTACCGCCAGAATCAACTTTTGAAGCAAGCAGAAATCAAAAAGATAGTCAATAAGTCAGTCGTAGAAACCAAAATACTCCGAAATCGATGGTCGCAAAGGAGGTCCTTTGTCTTCTTTTGTCGTAATCGTTCACGGCACAAAGACTTTGTGACGTCAGTTACCTAGCAACACAGTAAATAAATAAGTTCTTACTGCTTTGATCATCGTAAGAAGTCTGCAAATCTCTCTTTCATTGGTCAAGAGAGCTATTGTTTTGGGGTGTCTGGAATTATTTTATTTCGCTACTCAGGTGACAGCGTAATGTTTATGTAACTAAGCAGTGAGAAGTAGAAAAATAGCTCGAAACAGCGATAAGAAGCCTGCAATTGAAATTCGCCAGTTCATCGTTTGCAACTTCTCAAATTTTGATAACAGACTTCGATTCCGTAAGCTGTGATATTTAGCATGATGCAGCAATTGCCGTATTGGTTATCAGTCACAGATGAAAAGTTTTTAATAGTTTGGGACATGTTTCATAATTGGTTGAACAAGGAAAAGGATCTTGAAGCCATTTGTTTTAATTTTTCAGAACTAAAATAGCGTTCGCAAGGCCTGGGTTAAGATAACCCAGGGTTAGTGCGAGATTTTAATTCAGATTTGAAAGCTTAAAAAGCGTTTCTGCTCTAATTCTTTTTGTCTACAAGACGATAATCGGAAGCTCTAAAAATAACAGAGAAAATTATCCGAGAAAATGCTTTATAACGCAAGAAAAAGAAAACCACGTTAAGTTTAACCCAGGGTAGGGATAAATGCCACATCTAGGAGGGTGGTCCTAATAGTGCATAAAGAGCATAGGTGATCGACAAGTTAAGGGTAGATCCATTGGAAATTTAAACATGGCAAATCCTCGGCACGGAATGTTTTAAAAACACAGCCTGATTGAAAACAGCAAACAAAGCAACCGTATAGATCAGAAACTGAATGACATGGTATTTACAGAAAATTGTTTTATAAAAACATTTTTATTACAATCTGACTGACTGACAGTACCCTATAGAGTACAAATGCAAATAATATCAGCTTCCCCTCCCCCTCCCCAAAAGTTACCTTTTAACCCCTGAGTTTTTTACAAGAGGTATGAGAAAAACCCTTGAGCTGTTACAACAATATGCGATTGTCTAACTGGAACTAAACGCTTTTTCTGTACCAATTAACTTAAACTGCCGTACCAAATAAATTCAAACGCCGCTCTTTTGCCGTATGTAATTCATCAGTTTGGTTCGGCATGTACACATGAGTGGAGCGGCGTCTGAACCGGGCCTTAGCTACCATATTTCTTCATGCGCAACTCTAAAATGTTAGTTACACAATACAGTCAAACCCGTATTAGGCGTTCACCCTAGTGGTCTGGCACACAGCCGTTTTTAGTGTCGTCACGCAACGCTCCTCCCCATTAGGAGCGTTGCGTGACGACACTAAAAACGGCTGTGTAGTAGACTACCCCCTAGAGGGATGGCAAAAAATAAAAACGGTGGAAGAGTGAAAAATCTACCCAAGACAAAATGAACTCAAAGCGCCTCTACCTCATCTTGTGCCAAAAAAAGAATGTAAGAGAACAACAAATGCCATACTTAATATATCTGTTGCACTAGTAGTATGGGTCATATTAATTACTGCCTAACAGAGGCGAAGACAATAAAAAATATTTCATTGAGACTGCAGGAAATGTGGCCGTGAATACTTAATACTGGTCACTTTTGCAGTAACTGAGGGAAATGATTTCGGGACTTTAAGAGGTGACTGCGTAATAGAGGTTCAGATTTGACTGTATTGGCATTCCTTGCTGAGCACTCTAACTTGCAGGGTTCTATGTAGGGTATTTGAGGGGTAGAAGCTTCCCCACCCCCTCCCCCCAAAAAAATATTGTTATCATTACGAAAGTAACTATATCGGAAAAATCATCCAGACGCGACGAGGTCAGTGCAACATTTCTCCAAATTGTGTCTCAAAATGCACTAGATTGCATCTCAGCACATACTCATTTCAAAAAATTTCCGGGGTGGCATGCACCCGGACCCCCCTAGGAAGCTCCTCACTTTTCGGCCACTTGGGACTTCTCCCCCAAACTATAAATCCTACATAGAACCCTGCTAAGTGATACCAAAATATGTCCTTTTCAAATGGGAATCCCCCAAAATCAGGGGTATGGGAGGGGGAGAGACACCTCACTTCTTAAAATCAGACAGCAACGACTAGCGCCGTACATCACGTTAACTGTTAACAATAACATGTCTAAACAAAACCCTTGCATTAATATACAATTTATATACATTCTGAAAAGCCTCCAACCCGAAACAGGTTTTGACATATTTTACCCCCCAAAATTATTTCCTACTTTAATGTGCACTATTCGCTCATATCAAATGGACATCTGAAGCTGAAAGAAGTCAGCCAAAGGTCTCTAAAATTTCCTACATTAAATCCCTATAGCAATACAGAGCAAACAGAAACAAAAATTTAAAGATCACATTGAATTGTGTACTCAAAGTAAAGAGGTTTCAGATCAGGTTGAAGATTGATCTTCCTACATTTCCTTTGCGAATTAGTTGAGAAATATTTTCCTTTTGCGGATTGATCGTTTTTATCAATTCTCAAAATCCTTATTCTTTTTACGTACTGATATCGTTGGGAGAAAATTAATGTTGATCATTCTTAGGACTTAGTTATTAAGTTAAGTGTTATAGGCTATCAAAACATAACACAACAAGGACACTGTACATGTCTAAAGCCTCAGAAGATACCTAGAGCTAAAGCTAAGAAGAGGCTAAGTTTGAATCTAAAATTCAATAAATTGATCTTTTAAAAAATCATTAGGCTACAAAATAATTTGAACAATTTATACCACATGAGAAGTCTTTCATTATGCATTTAGCTCCTGTGTCATCACATAATTCTGTGATAAATAAAATCTAGGCCCTCAGGAAATTCCACTTATACAAAAATACTCTGACCATCCTGTGTTTTGATAATTCCATTGAGCAGTAAAAACATCTCAAAGAAATTTGATTCAGTGAAGAGTTAAGAAATTCCCTAAGGAATCAGCTGTAACAACATCCAGGGTTTGCACAGAAATGTTTGGTCAGTAAAATTTATTTTACTAATACTTTGAACAACATGCAACCTCTGAAGTTCAAATGCCCACTACCGACTGTTTGCTGCGGTCAGTCATCTTAGAAGCCTCTTGGAAAACAGAAGTTTACTTCAAGTTGAAAAGGTCATGCTTTGCAATTTTTGATCGGAGGATTTTGATCCATTTTACGCATTCCTGTGTTTTAAGGTTCATTGCTTGTGATTGTAATTTTGTTGGGTGACAGAAAAAAATGCAATAAAATATTTATGGTACATTTACCTTTTAAACTTCAAAGTTCATGTGTTATGAAGAGGCGCATTAATATGCTACATCTCAGAAGTCTTAGTTCAGAGAGTGAGATTAACTACTGTGCAAACCCTAGACTGGCTATAACCTAAAAGCCAAAAAGACTGCATTAACAAGACATGCATTTTGGCCATGATCCTTCTTATCTCACTTTAAACCCTTTAAGTGCCAATAGTGACCAAAAACAATTTTCTCCTAATTATATCATACAGTCATTGTCAAGAGATAACGTTACGAGAATTAATAAAATGATTAGGCTAGAGGGAAAATGCCATGATCTTTTATCAAATTCTCTCAAGTAATTCTTAAGAAAATCTACGGAGATCAGTTTGGAGAATTTGTATGTGGATATTGGGGCTTAAAGGGTTAACCGCAGTTAGATGTAAAACCATCATTATCTCTCTGGCTCATGAAGCTAAAAGTAGATCATGATGATGGTGTGCTGATTTTTTTTCTAAAGATACCGTTCGTCTTAAGGTGAACCTCACAGCATTGATTCCAGCGGCTCCGCCAGAGCTCTGCTGAGATGAAGGGGGCGATTGCGTGGATGAACCAGAGTCAGAGCGTGAAAGTTGAGACAACATAGGGGGAGTGTTATCCATTTCATCCTGTGATGACAAAAACAACAACAACCCATTTTGTCAAATTACATTAACTTATTTACATGTTCTATAATGTGGCTTGAGCTGACAGCCAGCCATATCCATGAAGCTAGTAAAAGCAAGAGAAGTAAACAAATAATTCTTGTAGAAGAAATAAATGAGAAATTTACAAGCATAAAATTGTCAAATTTGTGTCGCCGCTTTTCGAAAGGTCACTGCGAAAAATAGCCAATATTGCAAATTTTGCAGTTCGCAAGACCATAGTGAAAAATCATCAATTTTGTAAATTTTGTAGTTTTTGCAAGGTCATCGTGAAAAATTGTCAATTTTGTAAATTGCGTAACAGAGTTCAATCTTAAACGCAAGTGTTAAAGAGACAGTGACAGCAGCAACTATGGGCCTTACTCTGTCAGAATGAATGGGTTACTTCACATCACCTTTTACTAGCTACTAGTTGACATGTATCAATATAGGAGATAAAGCACAGTATCTTGGGATCTTATATATTTTATGTTTTATTTAAGCACAGCCTTGATCCACAGACAGAACTGGGTAAAAGCAGTTTCTAACAATACATAAATTGATTACTGACTTGTGTCTGTTCTAATTCTCAGGGTGTTGTAACTTAATTTTCAAATAAAAGAAAATGACAAATTTGAGCACATTTGCAAGACTTGCCTGCTGTGAATCCGTGGAGTTTTGTGAATCCGAATTTTGCAAATTTCTCACCACCCTTCCACACGGCGGACAGCTGTAAAATAAAACAGAAATCAAAAAAGTCATTTCTCCCCGTGTGAATGAAATTAAAAAGATTGGGGCAATTCATTATTTGCGAGCCATGACCAAAGGATTTGTAAACATATGTAAACATACAGATGCCCTGTTAAAGCCATGTCCATCAGCATTGTGAAAAATAAAAGGGATTTAATAACAAATAGGTCATACCATGCATTTCAGTCGTTAGGATAAAATCAGTATAATTTGAAAATAAAATGCAAGCAAAACTCTTTTATTGACAACATCATGGCCATGAAAAAACATTTCCCAAGCATCACATTACTATCACTGGTGACTAAGTTTAAATTTGCCCATGACATTTTACAAATTTGCTTCAATGCAAATATTAATTTTTTTCCCCAACACCTGACATTCAATGCAACATTGCTTGTCATTTTAGCTTTCTGCATCACTTACAATTTGCAATTTCTCCTGTGGGGGGGGGATTGACCTGAATATGAATGTTACATGTGCATGGACATGTATATTTTTCAATTGGAAAACAGAGCAAAAAATCTTTGTTTTCAAAATTAATTATTCAGATAAGTGACTGTGGATGAAGTCTTAAGCTAAGTGCAAACTGAAACAACAACTGTTAACATTGTTGGGCCAGCAATGTTGCGAGCTGTTGTGTCCGTGTTGGCAGTGGTGTGCAAATGAATGCAGCAACATTGGGACATGCAGTCCATCCAGGGAAGGATGCAACCCTTAAGACTTTGGAGACCATGTGTAAAAAAGCGTATGCATGGCCCCTACAATGTTGAAAGAGCTGTGCAAATGGATCCAACATTGTTGCATTTCACTTCAGTGATCAGCTGACAGAACAAAAGAGATGTTGGGAGTTGTCGGCTCAAAACTTTGACCGGTTTCAAGCTTTGCACAACAACTGCCAGCAACATGCAACAACACGTAACATCCAACAATGTTGGGAGTTGTTGACCAACAATGTTGAATTCATTTGAACTGGGCCTTACACAGAAAAATAAGGTTTGGTCGGTCACTCAACTCTTACCTGGCCCTGTATTTATCAATTTGAGCCTGTGGCACTAAGTCCATTAAATCTAGGCCTTCTTTGATTTTAAGGAGCATTTCATATTTTTCACGCCCTTTAACCTACAGCAAGAGGAACATTAGAAACATTACAGCTACAAAACACTTGCACATTAAACTTTGTCCAAGCAATGAAATTCATTTAACCCTTTCACTTACAATAATTGGTGGCTAAAGAAAAAAATGAACACAAAAAAACCCCTCAAATTTCTTAGCCAAATCCTACACACACAAAAAAGACTAAAACCACGCGTGCATTCATTCTGTCAACAAAATGTTAAAACTACAGGATTTTGTCGACAGATTTAAAAGTTACAGTGAAAAATATAGACTTAGACTGAAACAATTACATTTATCCAAAAGGGCTGGGCTGTTCAAAGCAGGGTTAACAAAACCCAGGGTTAGTAAGAAGTTTAAAATTCAGATTTGAAAGTGGCTTAACAAGCAAATCCAGTCTAACTCTTTTTGCCTTCAGTGAATTCCATGATTTGATGCTCTATAAAGATATAGAGAAAATTACCCGAGAAAATGCTCTTGAACAAAAGAATAAGAACCCAGGTTTAAATTTCATCCTGGGTTAGTGTTAATCAGCCTTCGAACCACTGGGTCCAGTGTGCTGGAGTGTGACAAGCATATATTAAATTTGTAATTTGTATATCCGCACAGATCAAAAACAAAAAAAATGATAGAAACTAATTAGGGACTTTAAGATCCAACGACGCGGATGACAACGAGAACGTCAAAAAAACAATAGGTTTAATTGGCAAAACACTCTTGTGTACATTTCTTTCCCGTTTTTGCACGACTACGACGTGAAAGTGCCTAATTTCGTGTTTTATGGTGGACGTAAACAAGCAACGACGAAATTTTATTTCCGTTTTTGAGCTTGAATATGGTCCCTTGAAATTCAGCTTCAGGAGGGTTCACCAACAGTTGACAAAGTAAGTGCTTAGGAATAATCGCTATAAAGACTGAAAAAACTCAAATTCACTTTTTAAGGGACTTTTTTGTCGCCGTCGCGTCGTTGGATCTTAAAGTCCCCATTGTCTGTCAGAGACCTAATCAGGGAGAAATTTGTTCATAGAAAAAATAAACATAAATTAGAGCAACATCACATCTCTAGTCCAGGAATCAAAAGTTAAAGCCAAAAGGTGACTAATAAATGAAAATAAACTCACTTGTATCGTAAAAATCTCCTCATCTTGAGTCTTAAGTTTCTTCAGAGGGTTTTTATCCACAGTAACAGCACGAACCTCAAACCCTGATGATAAGGAGGAGTACGCTGCAGAAACAAGAAACAATTATTTGAAATTTGAAAAAAGCTATAAATTTTTTTCTATGTTGACCTTTGTTAACAACATGTAGAAATAAGGGATTAAATAGCCACAATTTTGAACAAAAATTTCCATGTCTAATACGTATCAAGATAAAGCTCTTGAAAGCATAGGCAGTTACAAATACTCCCCCTCCCCCTCCCCCTCCCCCCCCCCTTCCCCCCAAAAATAAAAAACAATGTTGAGGTCCTGCTTGATCATTTCTGACCTCAACTGAACAACATTGACCACCCTAGGGTGAGGAGTGGGGCCTCAGCACAACCAAATCTGCAAGATTGGCATTCAGTGACGCAAAGAAAATGTAAAATTCTTAACAATTTTTGTCCAAGATTGTAGCCTTGTATATTTATGCATCCCAGAAACAGGGAGAAAATATCATTTCACAAACTGTTGGCTTCACTCTGCAGTTTAAAGAAATTTTTTTAACTTAAGTTTCAACGCAAGATCAAAAATGATCAAACAGAACTTGCACAGTCAGTTACATTCATTATTAATGGGTCTTTAAGAAAATGTTTCTCATAACTTGACAAACTGCCAAAAAAGTATTTTAACAGAAAATGTGCCAGTCATAGATATTCACAGTTCACTGTTACAGCAACTTATCAGCAGATTTTGACGAAACGTACCTTCGCCTTCCTTCTTTGTGGCTGTAGAGGTCCGGTGGTTCACTTAATTCAACAAAAATTGGACAAAATATAAATGACACTATCCTACCACAGAGTGAAACCAACAGTTTGTGAAATCTATGACCCAAGACTTCTGGGGATAAACAGTAAATCTTCGCCATCTATATTGAGCACACCCATCTGCACTAGGATGATAAATCAATAGTGTTCAACTCACAGTACCATGAAACACCCACAAAAATTGTCCATCTGGCCAAAAGTCTAACGCACTAAAATGTCCCACATAGGCAGGCAGATGGTACTTTTCAACCTTGGTAAGGGTAGGACTAAACAAATGGCGACAGAGACCATCCTAGTGTTACTGACTTTTAACCCTTTAAGCCCCAGTATCCACGTACAAATTCTCCAAACTGATCTCCATACAATTCCCATAAAGAATTAGTTGAGAGAATTTGATAAATGATCATGGCATTTTCTCTTTGGTGATCATTTTATTAATTCTCATAACTTATGTCTTGACAGTGTATGGATATTGTTAGGAGAAAATTGATCTTGGTCACTATTGGGACTTAAAGGGTTAAGCCAGTGATCACCATTACGCTTTAGTTCACTTCTGTCTTATAAGATCAGGAATTAAAAAATAATCTGCATACTCACATCGTTTTTTGGATAGTTTTGGTACTGGTGCCTTGTTTGCTTCCTCTCTGCTTCCTGCAGATGTCGATGGCCCCTCAGCAGGGGGACTGTGAGGAGCCGAAATCACTTGAGGGGTAGGGGGTGGCGTCATGTTAGGAGTTGAGGTACGGATTGGTTGTACTTGGGTCTCTGATGAGTTAAATGTTGGGTCTCTTTCTCGTCTTTTTGCTTCTGCATTTTCCTCAATCCCTCTGTCTCTCCCGGGACAAGCACAGATTCGGACATTTTGAGCTTTTCGCCCTACAACTCTATTTCTGAAAGTAATTAAAGGATCAACAGTGTCAACAATATTAACCCACTTGCAATTACAAAATTTTGCCAAAAAAATGCTTGGCTCTTTGCTCGTAGTTGTCTCACCAAAACAAACCAAAACTGTCCAAAACGCTGTTTACATGTTGAGCGCTTCGTGGCCTTCTGTTCCTGATAGTAAATATCAGCTTCTGAAGTTCAGGCATGAGCAGAAAACAAATTTCAAAAAATTAATAATTTTATAGTTTTAATTTTGGGTTTAACTGTCAAAGTTACCTCCTCAAATTTTACCTTTCCTTTTTTCTCCTCAAGCTCTTTTCTCTCACTTTTCTTTTGCCTGTTTTGTTTTTTCTTTTTTTTTGTCAGCATTAACAAGGAAGTACAGGTTGGTAGTGGAACAAGATTCTCATAGGACTTTTTCCAGTCAACTTTGGAATTGTTTGTATTTTTCTCTGGACTCTTTGAATGAATCATGCTCTTTTGGGGATCGTTTGAAAGACCTCTTCCTCCAGCACAAGTTATTGTCAAAGTTTTTCATGCTTATTTGAAACTGATGACGTCACAAGCAGTACAAGAAATGGATTTAATGCCCAGAGGTGTTTGATTTGCAACAGCCAATTGAATGAATTGAAATATGATCTATAAGAAAAAGAGTACTGTGAGACAAAGCAATCAAACTCACCCATATTCTAAAGTAAAGATCACCAGGATTGGACGCCTGTTTAAGCCTCCTGGACATGAGCTAAAGCACATCATTTGAAACATTTCAGTAACAAAATCACTTCCAGCTATGAAAAGCAAAACAAAACAAACAAACAAAATCAATCAAAGCTGCCTTTTAAATCAAAAAAGCAAAAGAAACGCAAGCTTTTGTATGAAAAAGAAGACAAAGTTCTTTTAACTATTGCGCTTGAGGTGCTAGCCATCATTTGTTTTTCTTCCAGTAAGAACGATTGGAATGCACAGGAAGCAATTTGATCAGGCACCTTTAAATTGGACCTTCTTTCACTCATAATCTGATCACGTATGTTTTGACTATCTGTCACGTGAAACTTACGCAAAAGCACAGAAATGGAGTAAAAGCTTTTTGACCTTCGATCGTTGTCGTCCGCACTCCGCAACCTTTGGTTATCACTAGTTTTTATAACTAAAAACAGGCAAGAGCCCTCTACATTGAATTCCAATTCATTATGATAATCCCAAGGGTAGATCAGTCAGATCAGTAAGAAACCCCCTCATCATACTACTCCAGTGATTTTGTTACAAATAGTTATGGTGAGTCCTGGGACTCATCTTGTCAAAAATCATCAGTCCCTGTCCACAACCAATGAGTCCTAAATTGAAAATGCTTGGGCCTTAACGTAACCAGACAGTTTATCTGGAGACAGATGCCAAAACACTTTATTTCAGTTAACTGAAATGAAAATATAGTCCTTCTATATATTTAAAACACAAAAAAGACTAATCCTTGAGGTATTTCCAAAAGGGAAACTCCCAAATTATCACCAGGGAGCAAAGAAAGTAATTTTTAAAGCTTGCCACTCGAGCAAGCTGAAGCTAGCATATGTACTAGCCCAAATGTCATTTCAACTAGCTCCAAAAACGTTTTGATGAGCAGAATTGATTTCACAGTTCTTCTTTAATTTGAATTCCTCAAAAAACTTCACTTGCCTGTCGGGCAAGTTAAGTTCAAAATTCACTAGCCCGATAGCAAAATTCCCTAGCCCCGGGCTATCAGACACTACTTGCTTTGCACGCTGATCAGTTGTACTCATTTTGTGCTACTCCCAGGTCAGGTATATTTTTCAGCCATGCCTTCATTCTCATTCCTTATTTTATGCTAGAGGTACATGTACATTAATTTCTAGAAGCCCGTATATCATTACTCACCTTGTGCTACTCCCAGGGGTATTTTCAAACTGTGCCGACCAGTTTCAGGGCAGGTCTCATACAGAGTTTGTGGATTTTCACATCTCAGTAAATGCTTTGGAGCATGATGCCCTGAAAACAGAACAAGTTAAGTCAGAGGGGGTCGCTCTGAGGATTGGGATGTTAAAATTATTATAAATAGAGACTTCTCGACTCTGGCTCACCGTCTTTCTGTTTTGTGATGTGGTTAGGACATCGCTCGACAATTTCTCTATAATGTTCTGGTTGCTTGTAAATTACAACAACCCTAACAAAGAATTCACGAGTGGTAGGAAATTCTGCAACAAAACAAAACTGGTTAACACAAGGCTTTCATTAAGGGCTGGGGATTTCTCCTGGCTATTGTGAATATAGCCCATGGCTACTTTCATTGACCACGAAAGGAAAGAGCTACAGTAAAGAGAACCAAATTTTCTTCCTAACAGTTCAAATCCTTGCCTACTAAGTGCCTATACCTGGCAAATTGAAACTTCTGTGACAACCCTGATTTAAAAATTTATTTAAGACATTGATGGTTTGCTTCCTTACTGGTGGCTCTAAATCAAGCCAAGCTAAGTTTACAAGATGTGGCTATGCTTGGATGCAACCAACACATCTCCCATGATCCTTTGGACCACATTAATTTTCCAATGTCCACCTGACTAACACAGATCATAGAGATCGCATCCAAAATAATGGTCAAAATCAGGGTCAGAAATTGTACCTTCCTGGTCGCCAATGCAACTAAATATTCAGTACTGACGACCAGAATTTCATAGCTGGTCACCAGCTGGTGACTTGTCAGTAAAGCTGGTTGTTATTGTGGACTTTCACCTTCGGAGAAAATGATTAGGAATTGAAACCCCAAAGCTATTTGCTAATGCACTTATCAATGTAAAGCTGGTAGGGGGGAGGGGCGGGAGCAGGGCATGGGGTGGGGATTTGATTGTCTTTGTTGGCCCTGGGGTAGGGCATTTGAAAAAATCTTGTTCTCCTGGGGGAGGGGATATTTGAATCTTTCTTCGCCCGACTGGGACCGACGTGGGGATGGATTTGACTGCCGACTCGGACGAAAGAGACTGAGCCTCAACATAATATGTTCATAATTTATTATGTTTCCCCACTTCCACGCTTCACGCACGCGATGTACAGTCTGAAAAGATCTGGAAATCATGGAAGCCAACAAGAACAAGCCAAAGGTGAGTGGACTTTACTGTATTGATCAATTGAACCTTTTAAGACACTGAGGTATCAAAGTAAATGGAAGTAAAGAGAAACCAAGTCGATTTTTGCAAGTACAATTGATCAGTGTATGACTGACATTTGCAACAGTCACTGTATAAAGCTTATAAAACTGACTTTCTTTGTACCCTTACTAAGAACGGTATATTCAAACTTACAAAACGTGGACTTTCTCCTATAGGTTTCTGTATTCTATGCAGTGTAATAAAACATGGATTGAAATTTTTGAAAAATGTCAAATCCCCACCCCATGCCCTGCCTGTAAGAAGCAGTACCCAGATCTGGGTAGTAATGCATCATCAGTATGGAATTTCTGCACTTGTTTCTCAGACGTCATTTTGCGGAGAAACTGTTGGTGGTGTCGCAAACTGTCAGCTGTTTTCTCCAGCTGGATCAACATGGGATATATCATAATATTATATCATTGGCCAAGAGAACTATTCTCTTGCAAGACTAAAGTGGGAGATAACATGCAGGCAAGATGAGTGGCTGATCAGAGCTACTAGGATTCACTTCATATTGCCCACTTGTGGAACCAGCCATATAATAGAAAATGTGACTATCTAACCTTGCATTTTTATTCTCATTGGAACAATGCACCTCATCTTCATAAATAACTTCTCGAGGTAAGGAGAATAAGTCCACTGTGCTGACTTGGTGGGTGGACTTTTTTCCTCCTCAAACCCAATGCCGAATCCATAATAGCCTGGGAAATCTGTATTGCACACAATAAGAGGCTGTGTGTTGGGAAGATCAGGGGGAGGGGTAGTCACCATCGGAGGAAAGAATGGCTTAGTGTCTTGTTCTGGAGGCGATTCTATAGGCTCTTGTTTCAACGCAGTTCTTGTAAAAGGTTGGTCAGGAGGAAAAGGAAATTCAAGCTGTTAAAACAAATAGAAAAGACTCCCTAGTTAGCAGTTTTAAAGCCTGTAGACCATAAAGTTGTAGAGATAAAATCTAGTTAATGACCTAGAGGTTCCTACGGGGTCAATCTTTTGACGCAAATGCATCTAGATCTACTACAACTATAGAATGTACAATCTTGAAATCTTGTCAACAGTGCATTCCTGAACTGGTGCTAATTTAGAGTTGTAAACAGTACTTTGGTCAATCTTGGCTCTTTTTGGTCAATAGTGGACAGAAACTGGCTCAACATACTTCAAGCAGCTTTTCTTTGGCATAATTTTATGAGGCAATCGGAAACGACTTTTCAGGAATTTGGTAAGTAACTGCTCAATGAGTTTAACTGTTTTGTATGTGGATACTGTTCAAGAGAAGAGTATGATGATAGTTACACATACCTCTGGTCTCACCACGCTTACTGCCTCTAAGTTAAACATCACATTTTCTGAAAGAAACAGAAACAGAAAAGCAAGTAGAGATTTCAGTACAGGGTTGTCATTAAGAGGTGGGGGTCAAGGATTTCCCCCAGCTACTAAGAACGTGGCCCCTGTCTACTTTCATTAGAAAAGAGAAGAAAAATAGAACCAAAAGAAATCTCTAGCTGTTTGATTCCCTGCCTACTTGTTGTATTTACCCGGCAACTTGAAATCTAAGTGACAGCCCAGCAACAAGTATAAGTGCAAGAGAATGATTCTCAATTCAAAAAAATATCATTAATGCCTTTTAAAACCTCTTGTTTGCTAGATTCCTAGGAATCCCCAAAGCCTACAATTTTGTTTTCATATACTGTGATCCCCAACAACTGTTGTCGTATATAGCTCCCAGGTACTGTGTAGCCTTCAGGGCTGTCATTAAGGACCGCGAGCCCGGGATATCCCCCCACCATTATGAACATGATTTCCACCTACTTTTGTAGGAAAATGGAAGAAAAATTAAAAGCAAACAAAATCCCCAGCTGTTTGATTCCTCACCTACTCGTGTCATTTACCTGGCAACGTGAAATTTTAAGCCTTTTACCTATCTCTCTAAACCAAATGTTACTAATTTCCTCGTTAAAATACTATTTTGCAACAATTTTTAACCCAAGGAACTTCTCACTCAGTAACAATAGGCCTTGCAGTGCGTATTTTCTTTACATATAAGAAAGTGGTTAAGAATATACCATGTATGTTGCTTTCAGTCAATTGAACGACTCTGGGTGCTTCATTATATTCCGTTTGAATCCTAAAAACAGAAAGTACTGTTAGTGTTACAAGTATCTGAGACAGAAGAAGTGGGACATACATTCTTTCAGTCAATTTGGGTAAACTTAAAATGTATAGCTCCTATTGTTCAGAAAATAATGACCATACACATATTAGTATAGGTAATAGTGATATTAAATTGTTATACGTAATTTCAAAATTTGAGACAATTTCAAAATATCACGACTGGTATTTATGCCAAATATCACGTACAAATCATGCTATTATTTGTTTATAATACTACCCGCAAAAGGTTTGTAATTTTCACATGTAGGTATTTCAAATTAAGCTGAAATACCAATCAAATTGCAGAAATTTCTCATGTAGTAGTATAAATAATGAAATTGTATTTTCTTGTAAGTTAAAGAATACCAAGGGTGACTAAAGCACTCTTGGTTTTAAAATACAATGTAGCTTAAAACATAATAAATTTTGTTATAGTTATTGATTATTCGTGATAGAACTTTGTGTCATCCACCTCAGCCTGTAATCATACTTGTGATTAATTAAAAACAAATTAAACTCCAGCCACACCGTCATCAGATTTTGAAAATCACTTGTATGATTACAGACCGAATTGGAGACCACTCAGTCTTTTTATCTGTAGTAATCATTACTAATATTAATATCAAAAAGCTCTAATCTGATAGGCTACCAGCCACACTAATTATTTCAGCATAAATAGGACAGTGTAACAGACACCTGTAGGACACTACGCATCATGCCTGAGTAAATAACGTTTGCTGCATGATTGCATAGCCCTTTCTTCACAAAATGTGAACTTCAGCTGTACTTGAAATTCTGCATTTCACCAGTATTTATCACACCCTACCAGAAGACTTATATTAAACTGTTACCTTGACAAATCTTCTGGTTTGAGAATGCTTTGCACTGTCGAGAAGATGTCATTAAAAGTCTCCTGACTTAGAATGGGCTCCAGAGAGGTAGTGGAATTTTGTGACATGGTTTACCGGTAATCACCTAAAATAATTCAACAAAACAAATCAGTTTCTCAAAATAATCTCTTTTAAAGAAAACCTCCAGATGTTTCCTTAGTATATGATAATTAAGTGAGTCTCAAAAAGAAACATGCAGTAGCAGCTGAATAATAAAATTGGAAGACAGTCTATTTTTTTCACCAAAAATTAATGTTAATTGTCTTTTATGTGTAACTCTCTCAAGATCAATCAAAGTTTCCTGTGGAAAGAACTATCCTTGCTGAATTTGCTATTTACCAACTTAAACGGGGTAATTCCAGAAAATATTTGTACCACACCAAAGATGGTTTCCATACTTTAACCTACCCTTGCCTTAAGAATTTTAAAAATGGGTTATCCCCCCCATGCCCTTGTAACTACATAATCATTAACCCCCCTCCCGTTTGGATTTTCTTTTTCGTCAAACCCTTTGGAATTCCCAGCAGGGTTCGCAAACATGCCCAATTTGGGGCATTTTCTTCGTGTACCGGACACAGATGGAGTAAAATAAAAGAACAAACACCATGAAACAATTTTTCCCTTAACAGAAAACAAAGAGGTCCAGTTCAAAGAACCCCACCTTGCCCTCGGAATTCTGAAAAGCCGTCCGTGGCATGGTATGGATATTTTTAGGAATCACCCAATAAAAAAAACAGGTCAAGGGTAAATCAAACTACAAATCAAGAGACACTGCTTCGAGCAGACCTAAAAATGAACCTTTGCCAATGGCCACTACTCCACAAGGGGCACTTTTGTTACCCCAAGGAAGAAGATACATTCACTTGTTTCAACCCCTCCACACACCCAAGGGTCACTGTCTTGGGGTGGTGGGGGGAGGGGGAGGGCACAAGGTGCACAGGGACACCCAACTGTTGGGAGAAGCAAATATTGCCTAGAATTTTCTACAGCATGAGAGTGGCAAAGGTCGTTCCAGTCGTGTGCTTTTTGAAGCTTATCTTACAAAATTCCATAAAATTTGGCATGTTTACCTCCCCAGGTTAGGCTATATTTCATGGAAAAAAACAAAACCTAAAATTCTCAGATTGGCAAATGTGATGAAGAGAGGAATCAGAAAAATTCTCAAATAAAATTTTTGGGAAAATAATAACTGAAGCCCTTGTAACTTTGAAAAGACTCAGGTTACCCTAGGTCGATGACCAAACAGATACATATTTTATAGCGCTGTATAGAATTCATCTCCAGCGATATGAAAGTTATCGGGATAGCCTAATAACTGTTTGCAATGTATTTAAGAGGAAACTGTCATTGGGTGCCCTTGCTACTTGTTTCATTGTCAGACGAAACAGTAGATTAATGAGGCAAAACTGTCCCTGGCCTTAACAATAACAGCCAGCCAATAACAATAAAGTATCTGAGAGTTTCGTGACCACAGACTGTTTTGAAATTCAATTCAGCTTTGTTTTATCCTGTAAAGAATGACCACTTAACCCTGTTCCCAAGACTCTGGGCTGAGATGTGGAGAGGTTTCCCTGTATCTTGTCTGTTATTACCATTGGGTGTTAATAACAATTAACATGTCAGAGGAAGGAATCGGCTTTCTTTCCCTTTAACTTTATATCTGTCAAAAATTGAAATGCCCTTAATGAGCAATGCATTTGGTTCCAACACTTAACTGCATACGTATGATTAAAAAAATTAGGGCGATTTGAAGAACAAACAAGAACATTATTAGAAATATAATGCACAATTAGAAAAAGAAACTCACTTCCGACATAAACAAAGAAATCGACCCAAAAATTTCCCTCCAAAACAATCAAGTAAACAATCAGCCAAATAACTCATATCACTCACGGTACAAAATGTTAATTCCAGAAATCGAATTAACGATCCTATTGCAGATTATACTGCTACTATTTCATTTCTGAACTATGATATGAAAAACACGGGGCATAAACTAAGCATTTAACACGAAGTTCGGAAATGTAGTTGTGTCGATCCGATCGAACTGATTTCGTCCGTGTCTATACGTCTTCTCACCAACTATCAACCGGACAAATCGCCAGATTTTATCGACTCTTTGCAAGAAAAGATTAGTACGAATCAACATATTAACAGATTAATCGCTTACTTGATTTTCTGCCTTCTAAAACCAGGACACTATCAACCATAACACATTCTTGAACCACGCGTACAGTCGAATGTGCGAACTCAGCGCCGATATATAGAAGCGGGAAAACTGGAACGAACCAATCAGCGATGTGATACGACAACATTCTCAAAACAAGCCAATAGAAAAGCGCAAATTATCAAGATGAATTTTGCACGTGGTCTGGTCGATGGAGTGGAAAGAAAAAATATAGTCCTTGCGGCTTCGAACCCTGTTTAATGTAACTATGTCTAATGAGTTTTAATCGATATCGTGAATAAAAGAAGGCGAAAGATTAGCTGTTATTGTCCTTGAAATTAAGAACACTCTCTTCATTCATGCGGTGATCAGTCTCAAGTCCTGAGAGTTTCGTGACATTGAAATATTGCCCGCGATTTACACACTTTCGTGAAAAGTACAGTAGCGCATTGATTTGTCCCAAAGATAAGAAAACCTTCCAAGCTAGTGATCAGAGATACCTGAACCGTTTAGAAAACAGATCACACTCCGGAAGTACTCGAGCGAATCCTATTTCTCTCTCCTGGTGACGATGTACAATTTCTTACTCTACCTTCTTCACAGCTTCGAGTCGCCACCAAGATTAGCGCAGTTTTCCGTGTTTTTGGCGCAGATGATAAGAAATATTTATAGCCAGGTTAACAACTGGTTGATCAAAAGATATCACTCCGGAAATGCATTAGGGAATCCATTGTTTTCTTCGTGTCAGTAATTTATTGTCAATTTTGGCGGGAAATGAGGCATGCTCAATCTTGCCCTTGGCCTCTCTTGCATAATTTATGCCAAATTGTTTTCAACAATGAGAACGTTCAAATGAAATGGCGACGCCCCGCTGTGAATTATAATGGTACATCCGTAGAAGTAAGTGATAAGACGCCATCAAAGAAAGCGTCGAAAGATATACAAACAAAAGTGCAGTGGCTGGATAGTGATTTTCTCCGATGGTGGATACCGCATTTCTAAAAAGCACCGCGCTGCAACGCACGTTGAAGGTTAAAATTAGCACTAACCCAGGATTAAAACTTTGTTCCACTTTTTGTATTTACCTTCCTATGCATTGCCTAGACCAACATTTTGTGTTATCAAAACTTTTTTTCGAATCAAAGGCACAACAGTATTTTGTCAGTTCCAGTTACACGTTCTAATACAAGAAAACCTTCGCCTGGGTTAAACTTAACCAACTTTCGAGGAACCAGGCCCTGGGTTACGGCAGGGCTCGAAATTAAAAAAATCTTCAGGTCGCCTTTTGGCGACAAACTGGAGAAATGTAGTCGCCAGGTACAAATTTTTAGTCGCCAGTTTGTATGATGTAAATGAAGCAGCTCACAGTATCAGCTTGGCTTCTGATATTTAGCGCGGTCGCTGAGCCGCGAATTTCACGTAAACCTGCAAAATCCCGTGAAATTCACAATAATGTGCGAAATACCGCGAAATTCGCGAGAAATCTTATCAAATACTTGTCGACACAACATATTTGAAACTTATTTCGGCTATTGGGGCTGTTTAATTGCCGAAACCTTGCAAATTTACCTTGAAACTTCATCACCACAATGCGCGAAAAATGTCTCAAAATTACCAGGCGTAAACTATGTTGCGAAACACTGAGCACTAGTCATGATGTGAAAAGCTTTGCCATTGGCTCATTTCTCGAGCGCTTTGTTGCTAGAATATGTTAGATTATCTCTGTTAAAAACATTACACACGGTCGTCAAATCAGTGCAAAATCAATCGATTTCTAGCGAAATTTGCCCAGAAAATTCCCACGAAATCGGCTGTTTTTCAGCGAAGTTAGCCGTGTAAATTTCTGCCAAATCTGCCTCTGAAAATCCCGTGAAATTTTACTTCCGCGACCTAGATCGCACTATACTACAGGGCTTCTGATATCAGATTTGATCGTTTAAAAATATCGCGGACGGAAGTCGGTATAAATTTGGAGATAAATTGGCTTTGTTTATGCGATTTAGCACATTTTGTATGACGAAAGCAAAGCAAGAAAAGATGAAATTTTTGTTTTAACAGACTTTACTCTTTTAATTTAAATCTATATCATAGAGAAATCTGGTCGCCAAAGTGGCGACTAAGCCAGAAGTTTAAGTCGCCAAGGAGAAAATGCTAGTCGCATTGGCGACCGTATCAGTCGCAATTTCGAGCCCTGGGTTACAGGTCGATTTTCAAGATGGATCATACCATCCTCGGGAGGTCAATACTTGCTGGAATCCTTTCATTCAGACCAGACAGATCAGCCCTTGGAACTAAAAGTTTTAATTTTTTTCTAAAGCAACATTTAACTATCTAACGGCGAGAGTTAGCAAACACAGGGTATGATTGTATTTTTATTTTGTATTATACATAAATCCTTCAGGGGGAAGGGGCATTTCTCACATAGTTTTTAGAATAGTCTCATTCAAATTTCTAGTAATGTTATATTCAGTCTTTTTGTTCTGTTTTTGTTCTTATATTTATTTTCCTTTATCATTTCCAGAAAGAACCACCTTTGTGGAAATACTGGAAATAAAGTCGTTATTATCATATACAGCTATTTCGAGAAAGGTTGTCGGAAAAAATGTGCACCCGACAATCCCGAAAGGTAATGTGGGATATGACCAATACACTGTTCCTGACACTGTAGCTGTCGAACCTACTTTTGTTAAGTTCATTCAGCACTTGCAGACACATGTCCATGACCTCTCCTACCATTCTTTCAAATTTCTTTGAAAAACAGTGAACTCAAGGCCACCCACGATACATTTCGCGGTTGTCGCGTGCACTTTATTCGACAACCTTTCTCGAAATAGCTGTATAAAAGATATATATGCTACTGTAATTTTGGTTGATTTTCTCTCTCAACTCCGAGTCGACCAAACCATGGACTTTGGGAGGCAAACGGAGTTTCTACTTGATTGAGAGGACCCGCCAGAGAAGGTGGGCTGAAGAAAGGAGAGTTATTTTCTGAAGTTCATATATGTTGATGTTGCCAGGGATTTTGTTGGAGTAGTTTTCCATGTCCTTCTTGATGGTACCAAGGACTCCCATAACCACCTGAACTGTTGTTGTTTTGAGCCCCCACATTCTCTCAACCTCGATTTAATTTCCAAGTCTTTGTATTTGCTAAGCTTTTCCGTGGTTTTGACTGAGGTGTTGGTGTCCAGGGGTATAGTCATGTCAATGAGAAGGCAGCTTTTATCCTTCTTGTTCTTTAGTCGGCATATTAGCTGCTATAGTCCCGTCATTCTACACTAAGCACCTTTCTTTTTTTTAGCTGAGGATTCGCGCAGATCCCAGCATGCAGATCTTTTGGACCTCTGTCACAGTAGCTCTCTCTCATGGCTTTCTTGATGTTTTCTACCATCCCCTTCTTTACTGTACCAAACACACCAACAACCACAGGGATCAGTACGGTTTTCATATGCCACATTCTCTGTATTTCTAGTTCTAGGTCTTTGTACTTGCTTTTCTTTTCAATTTCCTTCAGTGCAATGTTTCTATCTGATGTAACAGTAATATCAATCAGTTTGCAGGTGCAATTCATTGAATCTTTAACGTTTATGTCTGGTCTGTTCGCTGTTATAATTCTATCAGTATTGACTGGCATGTCCCATATGATGGTGATGTTTATTATCATTATTATTATTATTATTATTATTATTATTATTATTATTATTATTATTATTATTATTATTATTATTAATTTTTTTTAAGGAATAAGGAATTTAGAAACACGAGATTTTATTCTTTTTAACTTGTTTTCGTTTTAATATCAGAGACGGATAAATCTCTTTTGTAATGACTTAATTTAAAACTCTGGACTGCCTGCAAGAGTCATTGACCGCATCTGAGCCGCAAGGAATGTATTTGTGAAATAGTTATTGACACGGTGATTACTAGTTTTATGGTTTATATAATTCTTAATGTTACATGGTGCTTAATTCTTACTTCAAATTTTTCTGTAATTTATGTGCAAATTTTTCTTAAAGTTCAATAAAATTATAGTATTTATTATTATTATCATTATTATTATCATTATTATTATTATTATTATTATTATT
>BOPM01000741.1:80102-82602 GCA_022179025.1 Porites australiensis
GCTGTTTGATTATGAATGATACTATTTTAACTTTGTTGTACAAGATACTTGAGAATGTGAACTACTATACATTTATCATAAGATCTCAGTAGAGTTTATGTTTGTTAAAGTAAACAATTTTGTGAGATAATTTTGTTAATATAATAAATCTTACCATGAAATCGAAATTGCTATAATACTGGCGTGTGCAATGTCAAGGGAAGGGAGGGGCAATGAAACACTCCCCCCCCTCTCTTTTCCTCTTCTACTCCATTTTCAGACTACTTTCTCGCCCTAACCACCCTACCCTACTCCCCAAACAAGAACCGGTTTCGAATTTCATAGGCTGCCTGCCCATGCATAGATATTAAGAAAAGCGGGTAAAACGGTATAACCTGGTTTTCACTTGCGCATAAGCATAAGGCTTAGTATAAATACAAAGCTATACTAGAAATACGTGAATCGCAGGACCTCGCGAAAATGGAAATAAGAAGTAATAAAGAAAATTTTATCAATCTAAAAACCTTTGGCTATATGAAGAAACAAAACAACTGTAATAAATAAAAAGAAAACTGAAGAAAAGGAATTAAAGAAAAGGAGAAGAGAAAAAGAAAATCAGGTACAGCCCGTAATCGAACTCAGGCCCTTCAACGCGCCGGGCCATAGCTTTTCCACTAGGCCACGTAAAACACAATGTGAAAATATCTGAAAATATGTTATTAAAAACCTTTCCCCTGGAACTCCCGCCAGCGTGACCTGTTTAAAGTTGATCGAGCCCTATTAGGAATTCAGAGGTATTTTTCAGAAGAATGACCGTTGTTTTAACAGTGAAACCCCAACGTAACGTAAACGAATTTCATCCCATTTAAAGAGCGGCAGCTCAACTAAGCCGATACGGTACAGACGGTATAAACTCGTCCGGCGAGCAAAATGTGTTTTGTTACCTCGATTTTTCCTCATCTTAAGGCAAAGAAACCAAACCGATACAAGACACTCTTCGGTGTTGCCTGGAAAAACAAAATGCTATGTGACGTCACACACTAGATGAAGTCAGAGCGGACGCCATCGCGATATAAACAAGTATACAAGTATAGATGGGCCGGCCGACTTTGCAGGTCGCTAACACCACGCGCGTGACAAGATTATAAACCTCTCGAGGCGAGGCGCATTCGCCTTATTTATTGCCTGGGGGAGGGGGTGGGGAAGGAGTTTTGTTGCAACAAAGGAGTATTTACGTGTTCCCTCCTTAAAGCATACAGTGTGGTGGTGGAAGATTTCATGATACCCCCTCTACTATCCCAGCCACCACAAAAACCCAGTGTAACTATATGCAAGCAAGTGATATCTATATTAATACTCACGTCTTATGAACCTTGAACAACAACTTCACATATTTGGTCATCTGATATGAACTGAATTGTCTGTGAAGGGTAACTCTTCTCATCCAAATCGTTGAAAACAAAGTTATTGTCGTTCTTGTCCTCCTCACTGTCAAATTCCTCCTCATATTCTTCATCTCCTGATTCCCCGTCACTTTCACCTTTGGTACCACACAATTCGTCCGTGTTCACAGACTCTTTATGTGTCGGTAATAATGACATCGAATAGCTTTTACTTTGTCAAGCTTCCTGCCAATAGTGATCAGTCTGTGTTCTTTCAGGTAGAATTCAAGTTTCTTTACCTTTAACTTTTCGATCTTACCGCCCTCAATAAGGGTGCCGTCCCATTTGAAGTCCTTGTATGTCTGTTCCGCCTCTTGCCTCTTTCGTTCCTCAGCTTCTCTTGTTCTAATGTCTTTTCTGATATTAATATCTTTAAGGCGATTAATATTATGTAATAACATGCTTCTCATTAACATTGTATTTTGAACAGAAGCTCGTTTATTGACACTGACGGAATGTTCCTCATGCAAGTCCTTCAAACATTTTCTCGGTAGATAGTCATCCGGTGTCCTGCCTGTCGATCCGGTCTGAAAGACATCCATGAAACGTCGCCGATTGTTTGGGTCTGGTACAGGTTGCGGAATTCTTTCTGTTTCTGGTCCCACGTTAGAACACCAAGAACAGAGATTGGAGGTCTCCTCTTTGCAGGCATGCACGACGACAGAATTTCATTAAGAGCTCTCCAGCACGGTTGTAGTGGTCTTCCATAAACGGTTCGATCTTTCTGAGGTATGCTGCACTAAGGAATTCCAATTTGTTTCTTCCTGATTCACTCCATTATCTATCAAGATGAGCCGAATTGAAAAAGAACAGTTCCTCAGGAGGCTCTCTCACTTTACTCTTAATGTAGTCTTAAAGAACAGGGGCGTCATCAATCCTCTCGGCAACCTGACTGCATACGTATACAAGGCATTTTTCTCCATCCGCTTCTTTTCGTATCCTTTATATGACTGAAGTGACATTCTCTTGATTTCCTCTTCTGAAATATCTTCAAATCTCCTATACTTTTCGCACTCTAGAGTTGCGCCATCCATAAGAGCATCAGAAATAGCAGCGTTTGTCCGTTCGGCTTCACCTTA
>BOPM01000741.1:87602-96282 GCA_022179025.1 Porites australiensis
ATCCCTTTCACTGTATCCAACACGGTCAATATTTTATAGTCTCAGACAGTGAAGATCATTCCATTAAAATGTTTAATCTGGAAGGGAAACTTGTTTCTAAATTTGGAAAACAGGGGAAAAAGGATGGAGAGTTCAGTGGGCCTCGTTATTTGTCAGTTAACAAAGACGGATTGTTAATGGCCTGTGATTCAACGAATCACAGAGTTCAGTTATTTGAACTGAGTGGAAAGTTTGTTACAAAGTTTGGAAATTACGGTAGCGGTAGAGGAGAGTTTAAGAATCCAGTTTCTACAGCAAATCTTAGTGATGGAAGAATAGTTGTGTGTGATTGGAATAACGACCGAATCCAGGTATTTGACCATAAATGAAATAATCAACCCTGCGAATACAGCCGGCTATCCATGCTCCTCGCCGTTAGAGACCTTTTCTCGGGAAACTTCTCTGCCGTGAAACTTTCAACTCGATAGCGGCGAGGAGCGAGGAGAGACAGCTGTATTCGTAGTGCGGAGCTAGAAATAATCGTACCTTTGATGTAAGACTAGTCAGAGATTCAGTTCACTATAATCATTACATTCACAGTTCATGTTTCTGGAGGAAATCAATTTTGTGCGATTGTTTAGACATTTTGATACTGTATGTCGAAATAAGTGTATTATGTTCTTCTTGGAAATATATTTTGTCCCATAAATGATATAGATTTCCACTGTCGCGTATGAGTCGAGTTTACGGCGGTGCGACTTTCCTTACATTGTCTCTATTTTATTTACGCGCGTATTAAAATGCAATACTTGGAAAGAAAAACTGCAGTATTATTGACTAGAATGATCTGAAAAAAGCAATTAATTGACATAATTTCCTGTAACATTGTAATCTCATATTTAACAATTAATGAATGAGGCTGAGTATCTGAGTATCTTATGGAGATCGAGGAGGGTGTTACGGCCTCGACGGATGACACCCTCCGAGATCTCCATAATTCTTCATATGATACGAAAGCCGAATTCAATAATTGTTTTATTATTCATTCAAAATAATTCCTGCATCGATGTTAAGTTTATCTTCGATAGTTTACGTTTAGGTTTGTCCAGCTCCGCAAATATTCTCCAAATAGCAGATGTCGCCCGCTGGGTTGTCTTCTTGCTGTGTTTGCTATGTTTTTAGCCATTATTTCGCCTAGTTCCAGCTGTAGTTCTTACTCACGGCTTGAATTAAACGAGTGAAGTGTCCGCCATTTTAGTTTTTACAAGGAAAACAACTCAATCTAGTCGCCAGGTCTTCTCGGTTAACGGTGCATTAACCTGTAGAAGGCTGCATTTTTGATGTCATTTCCTCGTTAAACACAAAATTCTTCCAAATTTGGTCATCAGTAACTGGTGATGGTGAATTATACGTGTGCTTTTAGCCTATTAGAATTGGGGACATATTTTGAATGAATAACAATATTAATTACTTATCAAGTGCAAATTTTTAACTTCCCGTCTTCTACGAAATATACTATTCAATATATACATTTTTGAAAGTCTGATTTTTAAATATGTTTTAACTCCTGTTCAATAGCGAGGACAGCCTTAATCGTCCACAATTCAATGTTAACTAAACGGCAAATTTTTACTTACCTCTTTTCAATAGTAACAGACGTACATATTTCTCAAAAAGCAAAATACTATTCCCTGTAAATAACTCAAGTGGAGTATTTTTTGTCTAAATAAACACCAGTGTAAATGCTTTGTCCGTTGTATTCAATGTCTCCTAATAGTCAAAGGCGGATTAGGGGTGGGGAGGGGTGGGGACTAGAAAGCGACGACCACTCCATTTTTCTTTGAAATTTTGTATCATTTTTATAGAATTCTCAGTTTATATAGCTGGCAAGTGTCCCAGGCTCTCCTTTCTGAATTTTCTGGATCCGCCCCTCCTAATGTGTCCAAAGACCAGGTCTAGAAATGGGTATGGACTTTAGAGGTATGCAGTCTGAAAACAGGTGTGGAAAATGACATTTTTTGGTCTGATTAGTGGATCCATCTGTGGACTCCGACTGTTGCAAGTTCATGACGTTATAAGTGTGTTTTGGAGCCACTTTCCTCTGCAGAATCCCTCATGCTGGAGCTGGAATGGGAGTAAAGGCAAGCCTCAGTCTTTTGTCTGTTTTGGTGAATAAATATTGACAAAGACAAACAAATTTTGTTTTTTATATTGCCTTTATCAGTTGGTCGAAATATTCCCGCATTTATAATGATTCCTGCTTATACGAACTTTACGTGTAGAGACTCAGTCAGTGATGTAAAATATAATTTAATAGGTTTTATAAAACATTATAAACCAGATAAACGATTCTAAGAAATATAGGATGTTTATGGATTCTTCAGAATGACGTCAGAAATCAGAAATTCGTCAAGGAACTCCGTTTGATTGGTTGATAAAAGTAAAGTTCAGTATGAGTCAAAAGAACGTAATCACTTTCACTTTCCAAGAGCAGGGTATTTGAAAATTTAAATAGTTTTTTTCCACCTTTTCCATCCATGGATATAAAGACCTTGCTGGACAATCTTCATGATGAAGTGTCCTGTTCTGTGTGCATGTGCGCATTCACTGATCCAAAGCAGTTGCCTTGTTTACACAGTTTCTGTCTTTACTGCCTGAACGGAATTCAACGAACGAGTGGCCTCCATGGCAAAATTACATGCCCCGAGTGCTGGAGACAGTTTCAAATCCCTGGAAGTGGAAATCCCAGCGAACTTCCCACTAATTTTCGTATCAACAGTTTGCTAGATGTCTTGGCAATAAAAGAGTGCAGCACAGCTAACGTGAAATGCGGAGATTGCAACAAACGGAGCGCCCAGACCTTGTATTGCTTCCAGTGTTGTTCTTTCTGGTGCGACGAATGTATTTTAGCACATAACATAATACGCACCAATAAAGAACACAGAACGCTGGCACTGAAAGATTTTCAAGATCAAGACATCGAGGCCGTGTTAAAGAGACCGGCATTTTGTCAGAAGAAGGGACATGAAAAAGAAGAGTTGAAATTCTTCTGCAAGGACTGTAAAGTCGTCATTTGCAACACTTGAGTTGTGGCACTTCATGAAGGTCATGGTAAGATGCTCTTGGAAGAAGCGTGCAAGACACAGATCTTGAGGGAGAGATTATTGCTAGATTTGGAAAACAGGGGAGCAAGGATGGAGAGTTCAATAGGCCATATTACTTGTCGGTGAACAAAGAAGGATTGCTAATGGTCTGTGATGAAAGAAATCACAGGGTTCAGGTATTTGAACTGAGTGGAAAGTTTGTTACAAAGTTTGGAAGTAAAGGTAGCGAGAGTGGAGAGTTTACGAATCCAGTATGTACAGCAAATATTGGTGATGGAAGGATAGTTGTATGTGATACGAATAAGAGCAGAATCCAGCTGTTTGATTATGAATGACACGATTTTAACTTTGTTGTACAAGATACTTGAGAATGTGAACTACTATACATTTATCATAAGATCTCAGTAGAGTTTATGTTTGTTAAAGTAAACAATTTTGTGAGATAATTTTGTTAATATAATAAATCTTACCATGAAATCGAAATTGCTATAGTACTGGCGTGTGCAATGTCAAGGGAAGGGAGGGGCAATGAAACACTCCCCCCCCTCTCTTTTCCTCTTCTACTCCATTTTCAGACTACTTTCTCGCCCTAACCACCCTACCCTACTCCCCAAACAAGAACCGGTTTCGAATTTCATAGGCTGCCTGCCCATGCATAGATATTAAGAAAAGCGAGTAAAACGGTATAACCTGGTTTTCACTTGCGCATAAGCATAAGGCTTAGTATAAATACAAAGCTATACTAGAAATACGTGAATCGCAGGACCTCGCGAAGGACTTCCTGGGAACGGCAAGAAGTTGAATGGAAATAAGACGTAATAAAGAAAATTTATCAATCTAAAAAACTTTGGCTATATGAAGAAACAAAACAACTGTAATAAATAAAAAGAAAACTGAAGACAAGGAATTAAAGAAAAGGAGAAGAGAAAAAGAAAATCAGGTACAGCTCGTAATCGAACACAGGCCCTTCAACGCGCCGGGCCATAGCTAGCTTTTCCACTGGGCCACGTAAAACACAATGTGAAAATTCTGAAAATATATTATTAAAAACCTTTCCCCTGGAACTTCCGCCAGCGCGACCTGTTTAAAGTTGATCGAGCTCTATTATGAATTCAGAGATATTTTTCAGAAGAATGACCGTTGTTTTGACAGTGAAACCCCAACGTAACGTAAACGAATTTCATCGCACTTAAAGAACGGCAGCTCAACTAAGCCGATACGGTATAAACTCGTCCGGCGAGCAAAATGTGTTTTGTTACCTCGATTTTTGCTCATCTTAAGGCAAAAAAACCAAATTCGATCTTCATGGATATAAAGACCTTGCTGGACAATCTTCATGATGAAGTATCCTGTTCTGTGTGCATGTGTACATTCACTGATCCAAAGCAGTTGCCTTGTTTGCACAGTTTCTGTCTTCACTGCCTGAACGGAATTCAACGAACGAGCGGCGTCCATGGCAAAATTACATGCCCCGAGTGCAGGAGACAGTTTCAAATCCCTGGAAGTGGAAATCCCAGCGAACTTCCCACTAATTTTCGTATCAACAGTTTGCTAGATGTCTTGGCAATAAAAGAGTGCAGCACAGCTAACGTGAAATGTGGAAACTGCAACAAACGTAATACCCAGACCCTATATTGCTTCCAGTGTTGTTCTTTCTGGTGCGACGAATGTGTTTTAGCACATAACATTATACGCATCAATAAAGAACACAGAACGCTGGCACTGAAAGATTTTCAAGATCAAGACATCGAGGCCGTGTTAAAGAGACCGGCATTTTGTCAGAAGAAACGACATGAAAAAGAAGAGTTGAAATTCTTTTGCAAGGACTGTAAAGTCGCCATCTGCAACACTTGTGTTGTAACACTCCATGAAGGTCACGGAAAGATGCTTTTAGAAGAAGCTACAGACGCGCGCAAGACTCAGATCAACTCCTTGACTCAATCTTTGATAGAAAAAGCACAAGAAAACCGCAAAGAACTCAAGCAATTGAACCAAAAGAGCACGGACATTAATTAAACTACAAGTTTCCGACTTTAAAAGCCAAGTGCAGACGAATGTGGATCAAGTTATTACAATCATAGAAGCGAGGAAACAGGATGTTTTTGATGCAGTCGATAATCAAGCGAAAAAATCACTGGAATCTCTCTCAAAGAAAAAAGACGAAGTTGAAAATCAAGTGAAATTAATTGAATCGGCAGTTGAACAAACTAAAGCTCTTGTCAAACGAAGGTTTAGCACTGAAATCCTTGGATTCAGTGAAACATTTGATACAATCCTTCAGGAACAGGGCACCCAAGAAAACCGTGACACTGAATTTATTCCTCGGTTTAGTTTCACTAAAAGTGAAAAACTGATTAACGTGTTGAATAGTGAAGGGATAGGTAATGTAAAAATTGTTTTCAGCGAAACTAAAGCGCAACAATTAGAAGCTAAAGGTAAAGAAAGTAGTAAAGTAATTGCTGGGAATAAAGGGGCAAATGTTCGTGACAGTCCTCATGAGGCTCAGGTACAAACCAGGCGCTTCAGATCTGTGCTGTCATTTGGACAAGAAGGTGAGTCTGTTGGAATGCTTAACAAGCCCTGTGGGGTGGCAGTGAATGATCAGGATGAAATTGCTGTGGCTGAGTTCTTGAACCGCAGCGTTTCAGTGTTTAGTAGTGACGGTACTCACTTAAGATCGTTTGGTTGGGAGGGTAACAATAATGGTGAGTTCAAGTTCCCTGCAGGGATCACTTTTGATAGTCATGGCAATATTGTAGTGGCAGACAGAGGAAACCACAGGGTGCAAGTCTTTGACAGGAATGGTAACTTTCTTAGTAAGTTTGGTGAACAAGGAAGTCTTGATCATCAGCTTCAATACCCTGAAGGTTTATCAATAAACGGTAACGGTGATATTATTGTTGCTGATAAAGGTAACAAATTAATCAAGATATTCTCTTCTAGTGGGGAGTATTTACGTAAATTTGGTGGATCAGGTTCTTTGGTCAAACCCTTTCACTGTATCCAACACGGTCAATATTTTATAGTCTCAGATGCTGATGATCATTCCATTAAAATGTTTAACCTGAAGGGAAAGTTTATTTCTAAATTTGGAAAACAGGGGAACAAGGATGGAGAGTTCAATTGGCCCGCTTATTTGTCAGTTAACAAAGAAGGATTGCTAATGGTCTGTGATTCAGAAAATCACAGAGTTCAAGTATTTGAACTGAGTGGAAAGTTTGTTACAAAATTTGGAAGTCAAGGTAGCGCCAGAGGGGAGTTTAAGATCCCAGTTTCTACAGCAAATCTTAGTGATGGAAGAATAGTTGTGTGTGAATTTCATAACAACCGAATCCAGGTATTTAAGCATAAATGAGATAATTTTGCCAGCGAATACAACCGTCTCTCCTCCCTCCTCGTCGTTAGGGACCTTTTTCGGGAAACATCTCTGCCGCGAAACTTTCTAATAGCGGCGAGGAGAGACAGATTCGTAGCGTGAAGCTAGAAATAATCCTACCTTTGATGTAAGACTTGAGATTCATCAGTTCAATATTATATATTGATCATTAGATACACAGTTCATATTTCTGGAGAAAATCAATTTTGTGCGATTATTTTGTTTAGACGTTTTGATGCTTGTCGAAATTGATGTATTATGTTCTACTTGTAAGTATATTTTGCCCATAAATGATATAGATTTCCACTGTCGCGTAAAAGTTAAATTTGAAGCGCGTAAATGCAATACTTGGAAAGAAAAACTGCAATATATTGATTAGATCCACAGTTTATTTTGGTGAAAAAAAAAAGCAATTAATTGAGATACTTTTCTCTTACATTGTAAGCTCACATTATTACTAATTTGCAAATACTTTGCTTCATATCTAGAAATGTATTATACTGTTCAATATTTACCTACCGCATTTTTGAAAGTGTTATTTTTTAATGTGTTTTAACCTGTTCAATAGCGAGCACAGCCTGAATGGTTGACATTTTGTAACTAAACGGCATGTTTTTACTTAGCTTTTTTCAGTAGTAACAGACGTACACATTTCTTAAAAAGAAAAATACTGTTCCCTGTCAATAACTCAAGTCAAGCTGATTACTTTTTGCCTAAATAAACAACAGTGTAAACTAAATGTGTTGTTGCTTTATTTTATGTCTCATAACTGAGTCAAGGGCGAATTTACGGGGTTGCCACTTAATAGCCTTGCTTCTTGTGTCTCGCTTAAGAGAAAAACTAAACAAAGATGGCAGTGGCGTTGGAAATTGCTGAAAGCCACCTCTCCCGGCATTTTGTCTCATGACTGCGCTACCCTTGCTCTCCTAGATACCTTTCCAGTAGTTAAGGGAGGATAACCCCCGGCGCAACCCAAATCCCATAATCTGGCGCGCACTCACCTGTCGGATCGTGCACCCCCAAATATGAAAAATTGGATTCGCCGGGGGGTTATCCTCCCTTAACTACTATTAAAAAATCCCCCAAATTCCCCAAATCCCCCAAATCCCTTCAAAAGCATTTTAAAGAATACAGTCTTATAATAAAATCATTCATTATAAGACATCATGTCTAACCAAAAGCCTGTTAACCTCTCTGTAGTGTATCAACAATTTCCCAGAGAGTGGAAAGTTGTTAGAAGACTAAATAAATTATTAAACAATTTCTATCGTGAATCAAATAATTATGAGCCCAGTAAGGCGTTTTCAAGTAAAAAAGCTCATTTCATAAAAAAAGTAATAGATAAGTATAACAAATATCAAGAAATTTGTAAACTAAGCAAGGATGTTATTTTTGATGAGTTTGATGTCAACGAAATATTAAATTTTGAGCTGTTTCTTGAGGAATATGGTGGTTATTTCTATGATTATTATGAAGATGGCGTTACTGTTTTTAATTACGATGAAATAGATAGAATTAAATACGATGCATTTTGTGAAAGTTTTGATAAGTTTAGATTAAATCTAAATATTAGTATAACCTTTTAATAAAAATGGAACCAAGATCGAGAGAGACTACTCCTACACAAGAGGATTTAGATTTTATAGTTGATGATGGATATAGACACGATGAGGATCCAGATTATATTCCAGACGAAAAATTTATTCTTACAGGAGAAAAGTTTAATAGGTTAACTAGAAGAGCTAAAAAACTTGGTGCAGAATCACTTGATTATTCAACCAGAAAAAATAACAAATATATGGCCACGCTTCCAGGTGGAAAGAAAGTTCATTTTGGTTCTCCAAAATATCCAGACTACACTATTCACAAGGATAAAGAGAGAAGAGATAAATATTTAGCCAGAGCTACAAAGATAAAAAATAAGCAGGGAGAGTTAACTTATACTAATCTAGAATCGCCGAATTTCTGGTCGACCCATCTTCTTTGGCCAAAAAAAAATTAATTGTAGTTTAAGAAATAAATTATATTTAACAAAATGCAGTTATCAAGTTACGATCATTTAACCTCCGACAACGTCATTTTTAAAGAAGCCAAAGAGTCAAAAGTAAAAGATAGTAACATTAAATACAAGCGTATCCCAATTGAAATCAAATACCAAAACAACAAAAAAGGACCACTTGTAATCGAAACCCCATTTCTCTTTAGCTTTGGAGTAAATGAA
>BOPM01000741.1:117542-146212 GCA_022179025.1 Porites australiensis
AATAAATGCAGTTTACATGCCTTGAAACTGAAGTGGGAAGGTGTTCTTTGTTTATTATGATCGAAAATTTGTAAGAGAAGCGATGAAGCAAATGAACCAATTAGAGTCAGTTAATTAACCGAAACTATTTCATGATTGCAGGTTTCATTACAGTAATTGTTCTAATTGAAGCTCCTGTTTTTGACTCTGTTTTGACTCCTGTTTTGAATTGTCCCCAGTCATCTTCGCGTAACGCGTGGCGGGAGCACGGGGTGATCACACCACAGTGCGCCACTAAGGAGAGACAGAGAGACAGAGACGACCGGGGACGGGGCAGCATCCGCTTAATTTTTAACAACAACAACATCAAAAGCGATGACAGTTTATCCAATTTGAAAATAATTTATGACCGTGTTACCCACAATTAGCAAAGCTATTCCAGGTGGGTAACACTGATAAAAAATAGTCTCCTTGAGTAAATACAATGTTCTAAAAAAAAAAGAAAGTGCGTAAAGCAAATTGTAGCGGCGACTTGAGGGTCCCTCCTGTTGAAAGTTGATCGACCAAAATCGGTACACCTTTCGTGGACACGCCTTTCTCCTCCTCTAAAAGAGTTTCTTCTTGATCTCACAGGACACGTACACACCACTGACATCTTAACACTAAAACGCCCCTTAAGCTGACAGGAGCGAGGAGAGAAGGCTGTGTTCGCAGGTTAGAGAAACCAGACGAAGTGCCATAAGTCTAGTTCAGATGACAAAAAAATAGTCTTCGTTTCCTTGGTCAGTACTGTATCAGTCGGCGCGAAATCACACCCAGTCTATTTGGCGATAATCCATTCAATTAATTATACATGCACAAAGTTGACTACGCACGGCAAGAACTTGTTTGACAGCTCAAAACGATATGTCGCTACAAGGACGGCCTCATTCCAACTGCAGAAATGGAACACTTAGTAGTAGTTTGAATCATTCAAACTGTAGCCGTTTAACTACCGAATTGAAAAACAAAATCACGGGTTAGTCGATGTAGTCGACGTAACTCTTTGTACGGTTCGTGCGAATTAGAAGTTCTGATAACGTATTCAAAACATATCATCAACTTCTTTTTCATATACATCGAGGTTTTTTGTCGAGGGTGAGCCCGTTTAATTAGGTGATTAAGGACATCAATTTGACTGAGCCATTACTATTTTTAGGTTCTCCGCCTTGGTATGTTCATGAACCTGCTATACTCGCTTATTTTCTTTAAGCTTTATTTTTTTCACAACGTCTTTTCAGCTAATTAGCTTCACTGCTTAACAATTAACTGCTTTTTTTAAAAGAATTTAAGTGAACTTGAGGTGGGCCAACTAAGACCAACTAAACAAAAGAAGCTCTTCCCCTCCCCTTCTAACCTTTTATAAAGGTTATCTCTTTGCCCTTACTCACCCCTTCCCCCTGTTCCTAGGCTACCTACCCATCTGTTGACATTTTGCAAAAAGTAGAAGCGCGCCTGCGAATACAGTCGTCTATCCTCGCTCCTCTCCATGGTCTTGGACGTTTGCCTAGCCGCGAAGAGCGAGGAAAATGAGAGAGCTTTATTCGCAGTCTAGACAAGTAGCTGGTAAACAGTAAATACTTGCCTTATGCCGGTTTGGATAATGATCAAAAGAGGTTTTAAGGTAGTCACTTATATCCTTACAGTCGCTTTGTTTTATAGCTGGAAATTTCTTCTCAACAGTGCGCGGTCTCATTGATTGCTTCGAGGTCACATTAAACTGTTTCCCGCCAAAATCTCTGAGCGAGGGAACAATGCAAAAAAATCAAGACGTCAGAGAGTAACAATTTCCAGCTATATTTGTTTCCTCGGTGACCACTCATTAAGTGTTTATTATTGTTGTGATAGTTGCTGATTGAGACACAAAACCTCAACTGACAACCTCGTTGACTGCTACCCGGGAAGCGGGCAGTTCACCAAAATTTAGGGTGCGGGATGTGGGATTTTTCCCTCTCTGTCGGGAACGGGAAATCATGACGACTCAAATACGCGTTCTCGGCGGCAAATGCGATTCAACAAGGCGAGCGTTCAGTTGTGTCTCCTATCAACTGAGTAAAATATATATAGTGATCTGATTAATGATTGTCTAACTGAAATATTCAAGAAGTAAACAGACGAGCTGAGCTGACAGAAGAACCACTATTTCAACCAGATGCCAAGAAAGGGAGCTAAAGGACGCGTGGCGCAATAGCAGTCTAGTTAATGAAAGTTTTCTTCTATTCTGAAAAAACGCCTGATCGTAGGTTACCTTAAGTACATTAATTCATAGTTTGGTGTCGTTCTTTCTTACAGTCACAGCCAAGTCTGCTAGCGCCAGAAAAGCCTATTCCAGAGGTCCTCCGCTCTTTTTATCCCGCTACACAACGATTACAAAGAGCTGTAGAGATTCCAGAAGCAGTTTAAAAAACTTCAGGGAGTTAAGGTGATGTTACACGATGACGATCAGCGCAACGACGATTTTTAGCGCAATGCAGCATTACAACATTTCTGCGGCATTGTTTAGACATTCCAATGCTGTGTTGCGCGAAAAATTGTCCTTACGAATCGTCTCGTGTGGCATTACCTTTAGAGCAAATCACAAAGAGTAAAGGCCTAAGAGACTTTTCTTTATGAGAACGCAAGTTGTGTGTCAATATGAGTTTGACACACTTATCCAGGTCGTCAAGGGAAGCCGTTTATTCTAACAATTCGCAGGTATTCGATAGTAACTTCTAGTCAGCAAAGAAGGATCACTAATGGTCTCTGATAAAAGAAATCATAAAGTTCATGTATTTGAACTGAGCGGAAAGTTTGTTACAAAGTTTGGAAGTAAAGGCGTAGCTAGTGTGGAGACTTTAGGAATCTAGACTACGAGTAGTCCCCCATTTTTCCTCGGGGATAGTAGAGCGGGCGAAACGCGAGCGCGCGTGAAAATCACCCCGCGCGAGAAAAGGCGATACGCGGCGGGGAGAGAGAAAAATGGTCGCCTTTTCTCGCGTGGGGTGATTTTCACGCGCGCTCGCGTTTCGCTTGCTCTATTATCCGTGAGGAAAAATGGAGGACTACTCGTAGTCTATTAGGAATCCAGTGTCCACAGCAAATATAGTTGTATCGTGTGATATGAATAACAGCCGAATCCAGCTGTTTGATGATCTGGATTATGAATGATACGATTTTAACTTTGTTGCAATTAACTTGAGAATTTGAACTACTATACATTGACCATGAGATCTAGGTTTTATTTTTGTTAAAGTAAACAATTTTGGGTGATAATTTGGTTAATAAATCTTACCATGATATCGAAATTGGTATAGTACTGGCATGTGCGATGTGAAGGCCGGAAGGAAGGGCCAATGAAACACTTCCCCTCTCCTTCTCTTCTACTCCATTTTCAGGCTATTTTATCGCCCTAACCACCCTACCCATCCAAAACAAGAACCGTGTTCATAGGCTGCCTACCCATCTCATGACATTCAAGAAAAGCGAGTAAACAGTAACCTCTTGCATCGATGGATGAGGATAGAGATCGCACGAGGTTTTTAGGTTATCACGTACATCCTGGTATAAGTTACTGACTACTCAGTTAAAGTTGTTGTCCTAGTGTAATTTAAACCCAGTCCCAACTGTTCGTGGTAACTCCCTACAAAGGCGTCAAACACTTTTTAAAAAGAAGTGAACAGTCACTCACGAAAACTCGCGACATGGTTCGAAATATTGCCACTTTAATTTCTGACACGTGATTCTTCTTCTCTCTTTGTTAGAAACTTCAGGGCGTTAAGGTGATGTTCCACGACGACGATCAATGCAACGATGATTTTTAGCGCAAAGCAGCATTACAACATTGCTAGCGCTGGGACATTGTTTCGAATGGTTACAACATTGTTTTATTAACATTCCAAAGCTGTGTTGGGCGAAAAATCGTCCTTGCGAATCGTCTCGTGTCAGACATTACCTTTAGAGGAAATCACAAAGAGTAAAGGTCTAAGGGACTTTTCTCAATGAGAACGCAAGTTGTGTGTCAATATGAGTTTGATACACTTATCCAGAGGTCATCCAGGGAAGCTGTGGATGCTAATTCGCAGGCATTCGATGGTAACTACTAGATGTCCGTAGGCGCATGAGCTGGACGACCTATCACGGTTAAATGGTGCTCTTTCGTCGTACTCAGATATAAAAAGCTATTTGTTTTATGGAATAGCCTTGGCATCGTAAGGACCAATCTAAATCTTACATTTGTTAGCTTTTGTAGCAAAATCAGTCTTTGTTAACGTACGTCTCCAGTTTGGAAACAAAAAACAGGATGAAACGTAAAGAAGTGCAGGATGCGGGATTAACGTAAAAAAGTAGCGGGAATGATTAAGGAATCAAGATCCCCCCTTCCAGTCCCTGTAAAAATGGTCACTCTGGAAACACTAGTTGAATCACGAAACTTACTCTCGGTTTGAAACTACCAATGAAAGCTAGCATGTTGGTCCACTTTTTTTATCATATGACTCATTTAGTATCCGAGTGATTTGGACGATTGGCGTGCGCGAGATCATTCCCCACTCCCACCCTCTTGCAGTATCGGCCGGCGTTTTTGAGCGATGTTCGTCAACCGGAAGTGAGAACTTTTCACTTTCAATTGCCTTCACTTGACGTTACCAATTTTGTACTACTTATAGTGTCTTTACTCTTTTAGAGGCGATTTGCTCGAAAAATGTTGAGCAAAACCACAGCCCAAACATGGAAAAAGTCCACTTACGATTGACGTGCGTCCCTCTAAAACATCTTTACTTATTATTTTCTCTATTTTCAAACGTTACGTTCGCTCGACGAGCTCTGTAGGGAAAAAAGGATATTTCAGTGTAAAGAGGCTATATCACAGCACAGATCAGGAGTTCAAGCAAAAACTAATAAAATGATGATCTATCATTGGTGTTTTACAGTATATGGCCATTATTTTAAATTATCTTTTTTCCTCGAATAATAGTCGGGGCAATTATCTCTTTTTTCGCACGAAAAGAGGGCAGTTAATCCAGGGAAGGCGATTACTTGAGGGAGGTAATTATTTCAAATATTGCTCTCTGGAAGTCGTGGCCTAAATATTTTGTTTTATGTTCCCATTAAATCAAAAAATAATCACATTAATAAACTGAACATGGGCTTTTTAAGTGTTCCAAATTTAGTTCGTTGACTAATTTCCAGAGCTTGAATCGTCACTGATCAGTTTTACTGAATCTCATTGCACTTCAACTTGACAAGGAGGGGATAAAAGGAAGAGGAAGAGAAGATGGCGATAGGGACGGGGGAACGGTGATTATTCGAGGGAGGCGATTATTAGAGGAAATAAGGTAGCTGTATAACTGATGCGCTCAATGAGTAGCTAAGAATTTCACGATCAGGCGCGAGCGGATCCACACCGGCTTCTACCGTTTTATGAAAATCGGTCAGATTTTTTCATAACCAAATAATCTTTTAATAAAAACATCTTTCCAAGTTCAAATCTAGCTAATATCCTGTCTGAATGACTCGTGCAGAAACCCAAGAAAGAGGACTTCAGAAAGTTAAAATCCAAAAGGATTTCCCTTTTCATTTGGTGCAAGCTCCGGATTCATCTGGAAGCTAGGAAAACGATCAGTATTTATGTATCCGAGCTTGCACGAGTACAGTTTATCTATTTCAGTGATGTAAAATATTATTTGACAAGTTTAATAAAATATTTTTAAAATAGTCCATGCTTTGAAAACAAGCCGATTAGAGGTAAAGGATATTTTTTACTTTTGAAAATACGTCAGAACATCAAAACACGTCAAGACACCTTATTTGATTGGCTAATAAAATAAAGGTTAGTCTCGGCCAATAGTTTAGAAAGAAAAGGCTTTCATTATTCTTAGTTCCGCATGGCCGCCTCCTCGATCATCGACAACCACACCTACTGTATATTTCAAAACTTTCATGTTTGTTCTCGACCTTTTCCATGGATATAAAGATCCTTCTTGGCAATCTTCATGATGAAGTATCCTGTTCTGTGTGTATGTGTACATTCACTGATCCAAAGCAGCTGCCTTGTTTGCACAGTTTCTGTCTTCACTGCCTGAATGGAATTCAACGAACGAGCGGCGTCCATCGCAAAATTACATGCCCCGAGTGCAGGAGACAGTTTCACATCGCTGGAAGTGGAAATCCCAGCGAGCTTCCAACCAATTTTCGTATAAACAGTTTGCTAGATGTCTTGGCTATAAAGGAGTGCAGTACAGCAAATGTGAAATGCGGAAACTGCAACAAACGGAGCGCCCAGACCTTATATTGCTTCCAGTGTTGTTCTTTCTGGTGCGACGAATGTATTTTAGCACATAACATTATACGCATCAATAAAAAACACAGAACGCTGGCCCTGAAAGATTTTCAAGATCAGGACATCGAGGCCGTGTTAAAGAGACCGGCATTTTGTAAAGAGAAACGACATGAAAACAAAGAGTTGGAGCTCTTTTGCAAGGACTGTAAAGTCGCCATCTGTAACACTTGTGCTGTAACACTCCATGAACGTCACGGAAAGATGCTTTTGGAAGAAGCTACAGACGCGCGCAAGACTCAGATCAACTCCATGACTCAATCCTTAATAGAAAAAGCACAGGAAAAACGCAAAGAACTCGAGCAATTGAGCCAAAAGAGCACGGACATTACACTCCAAGTTGCCGACTTTAAAAGCCAAGTGCAGACGAATGTGGATCAAGTTATTGCAATCATCGAAGCGAGGAAACAGGATGTTTTTGATGCAGTCGATAATCAAGCGAAGAAATCACTGGAATCTCTCTCACAGAAAAAAGACCAAGTTGAAAATCATGTGAAATTAATTGAATCGGCAATTGAACAAACTAAAGCTCTTGTGAAACGAAGCTTTAGTACTGAAATCCTTGGATTCAGTGAAACATTTGATACAATCCTGAAGGAACAGGGCACCCAACAAAACCGTGACACTGAATGTATTCCTCGGTTTAGTTTCACTAAAAATGAAAAACTGATTAACGTGTTGAACAGTGAAGGGATAGGTAATGTAAAAACTGTTTCTAGCGAAAAGAAAGTGCAGCAATCAGGAACTAAAGGTAAAGAAAGTAGTAAAGTAAATGCTGGGAATAAAGGGGCAAATGTTCGTGACAGTCCTCTTGAGACTCAGGTACAAACCAGGTGCCTCAGATCTGTGCTGTCATTTGGACAAAAAGGTAAGTCTGTTGGAATGCTTCACGGGCCCTGTGGTTTGGCAGTGAATGGTCATGATGAAATTGCTGTGACTGAGTACTCGAACCACAGGGTTTCAGTGTTTAGTAGTGACGGTACCCACTTAAGATCGTTTGGTAGGGAGGGTAACAATAATGCTGAGTTCAAGTTCCCTAGAGGGATCGCTTTTGATCGTCATGGCAATATTGTAGTGACAGACAGCGCTAACAAAAGGGTGCAAGTCTTTGATAGGAATGGTAACTTTCTTTGTAAGTTTGGTGAACAAGGAAGTCTTGATCATCAGCTTCAATACCCTGAAGGTTTATCAATAAACGGTAACGGTGATATTATTGTTACTGATCCGGGTAACAAATTAATCAAGATATTCTCTTCTAGTGGGGAGTATTTACGTAAATTTGGTGGAGCAGGTTCTTTGGTCAAGCCCTATCACTGTATCCAACATGGTCAATATTTTATAGTCTCAGATTGCGGTGACCATTCCATTAAAATGTTTAACCTGGAAGGAAAGTTTATTTCTAAATTTGGAAAACAGGGAAACAAAGATGGAGAGTTCGATTGGCCCCGTTACTTGTCAGTTAACAAAGAAGGATTACTAATGGTTTGTGATGGGGGGAATCAAAGAGTTCAAGTGTTTGAACTGATCATGAGTGGAAAGTTTGTTACAAACTTTGGAAGTGAAGGTAGTGAGAGTGGAGAAGTTAAGTGTCCAGTGTCTACAGCAATTCTTAGTGATGGAAGAATAGTTGTGTGTGAAATGTTTAACAACCAAATCAAGGTATTTGAGCATTAATAAAATAATCTCGCCTGCGAATACAACCGGCTCTCCTCGCTCCTCGTCGTTAGGGACCTTTCGTGGGAAACGTCTCTGCCGCGAAACTTTCTAATAGTGGCGAGGAGCGAAATAATCCTACCTTTACTGTAAGACTTGAGATTCACCAGTTCACCATCATATATTGATCATTAGATCCACAGTTCATATTTCTGGAGGAAATCAATTTTGTGCGATTATTTTGTTTAGACGTTTTGATGCTTGTCGAAATTGATGTATTATGTTCTACTTGTAAGTATATTTTGGCCATAAATGATATAGATTTCCACTGTCGTGTAAAAGTTGGGTTTAAAGCGCGTTAATGGAATACTTGGAAAGAAAAACTGCATGCATATATAGACTAGATCCACAGTTTATTTTGGTGAAAAAAAAAGCAATTAATTGAGGTATTTTTCTCTTACATTGTAAGCTCACTTATTACTAATTTGCAAATACTTTACTTCATATCTAGAAATATTATACTGTTCAATATTTACCTACATTTTTGTAAGTGTGATTTTTTAGTGTGTTTTAACCTGTTCCGCGAGCACAACCTGAATGGTTCACGTTTTGTAACTAAACGTCATGTTTTTACCTACCTTTTTTCAGTAGCAACAGATGTACATATTCCTTAAAAAGCAAAATACTATTCCCTGTCAATAACTCAAGTGAATTTTTTTTGTCTAAATAAACAACAGTGTAAATGATTTGTTCCTTTTATTCGATGGGTCTCAATGAAATAACGTGCGCGGGAAAGTCAAGAACGGCACTTAACAGTCTTGCTTTTAGCTTCCTAAACAAAGATAGCAGTGTCGTTGGAAATTACTGAAGGCCTCCTCTTCCCCCATTTTGTCTCATTACTGCGCCACCTTTGCTGCCCTAGGTACCTTACTAAAGGGGGCCACACGCGAACCCCTTGCCCCACCCCTGCGAGTTGAAATTTATATTGCGATCGGATTTAACAAGAAATCCACCCCAAATTCCAGATGATAATTATTCCTTGAAGTTCCCTAGTGTGGCTTATGCGCTTGGTAACCTGATGATCCTGGACAAAAGTAGTTGGAAAGGTTGGGGATATAACAAAACAATTACATACGCACAAACACTTCAGTTTTGTACAGCATTGGGCATAGACTGCAAGCCGTCGGGTTTTTTTTTCTTCTCAAAATCGGTTTAGCGGACGGTTTAGCGTAGTTTTAGCGTCTCTCCCCAGTCTCGCTCCAGATATTTTGTTCGACAGCTCGCTCGGCGTACTCATTTGTAGCAATAAAAGGAGGCCTCTATCTTTTTTCAGTAAGGTAGAAGGTAGCCAGCACCAGTCGATCTCTTACTATTTAGATTTAGTTTATTAAGCAAAGAAAGGATATTTACATTAACCTAGACGGGAACACACGCAAAAGTACATAGTTTAGAGTCGTGTTTTGTTTTACAGTTGCGATCTTCTTCTTCTTGTTCGGGTTGACCGTTAGCACAATGTGTGTAAACATGGTTTTCGAAAGTAGTGGTTAAAAACCTAAAACTGATTTTATCTTAATGGGACAATTTAATGTACAAAAAAGAAAAACATATATTGCTGTTGTTACTGTTACTGTTTCTGTTATTGAAGGTCGCCCGAAAGATGTCTTTCGGTGAGTCATTATTATCTTATTATATTTTTTACATGTCATAGATGATATTTGAAATAATATTTATGTCGTCGTTGTTTCAAATTTGTAATTCACTTTCCTTCATGTTGTCGTGGTTTGAAAATTCCCCGGGGAAAAAGAAAATTTGCTGTGCTTCGAATGTTGTTGTGCTTCGAATGACAAAATACTATTTCCTGTAAATAACTCAAGTGGATTTTTTGTCTAAATAAACAAGCGTGTAAATGCTTTGTTCCTTGTATTCGATGGGTCTAATTGTATGAAATAACGTGCGCGGGAAAGTCGACAACGCCACTTAACAGTCTTGCTTTTGACTTCCTGTGTCAAGCGCTTAAGAGAAAAACTAAACAAAGATAGCAGTGGCGTTGGAAATCGCAAAGCAAAGGCCGCCTCTCTTCCCACTTTGTCTCATTACAGCGCCACCCTTGCTCCCCTATGTACCTTACTATGGGGGCTACAAGCGAACCCCCTGTCCACCCCTTTGAGGCTTTCGTCGAGTTGAAATTTATACTCTGACCGATTTAGCAAGAAATTCACCCCAAACTCCAGATGATAGTTATTCCACGAAGTTCCCTAGTGTGGCTTATGCGCTTGGTAACCTGATGATCCTGGACAAAAGTAGTTGGTAAGGTTAGGGATATAACAAAACAATAGACCTTTTTACCGATACGACGGCCATATCGAATTAATTCGATTTAAGGAGTATTATAGGATGCCCAGGGGGCATGAGCACATTTCGTTTGTATTTTCGTGCGCTTTTCGGGACATTTTTTCTTAACGTTTTCTTAGCATAAGATTGTAATGGGAAAAAAGATCCTTGTGCCGTATTTCGGTGTAATAATGATCGCCTTTTTCTAGTTTAGTATTAGAAATATGGTCTTTTATTGTATATTTCTCGGGGAAATAATGTGATAATGATGATATGAGACCTTTTTTTGGACTGCTCGCGCGGCGTACTTGAATACGCAAAAATAACGTGACCGTTTTGCAGTCTACATTGGGGAAGGGGCAGAGGAAATAAGGGGAAAAGAGTTAAAAAATAGTATCCTTCCTACACACTTTTGATGATTGTCCCACTTAGGGTTTTAGTTGCACCCAACATTCCTTTTTAAGCTCGCTATCAAATAAATGCCGTTTACATGCCTTGAAACTGAAGTGGGAAGGTGTTCTTTGTTTATTATGATCGAAAATTTGTAAGACAAGCGATGAAGCAATTGAACCAATTAGAGTCAGGGAATTACCCGAAACTATTTCGTGATTGCAGGTTTTATTGCAATAATTGTTCTAATTGAAGCTCCTGTTTCTGACTCTGTTTTGACTCCTGTTTTCACTCGTCCCCAGTCGTCCTTGCATAACACGCCGCGGGAGCAGAGGGTAATCACACCCCTTGTGCCACTAAGGAGAGACAGAGACGACCTGGGACGGGGCAGCATCCGCTTAATTTTTAACAACAACAACAACAACAACAGCGACAACAGTTTATCCAATTTGAAAATAATTTATGACCGTGTTACCCACAATTAGCGAAGCTATTCCAGGTGGGTGCCACTGATAAAACAATAGTCTCCTTGAGTAAATACAAAGTTCTAATTCAATTTAATTATTCACACTTTATGGTCCTGCTGTATGCAGTTCGCTGCATTGTGGGACTCGTTACCTTATAGAAGTCCTAGCACACCCGATGGCTCAGGTGCCCCGTTGGGCGGGGAGCGTTTCTGGGGGGCCAGGTTCGATTCCTGGGCGATTTTGGCGTACTGGTGTACCCTCCTTCAGGCGTTCCTCGGCATAGCCATTGCACTCTGGCTTTGTTAAGTATCGGTGATGTCGCTCGGCCATTGCACTTCTTGACCATTGCACTACCGGCTCCTGGCAGTGCGCGCCTGAAAAAAAAACAAAACAAAACAAAAAAAAGCTTTATAAAATATTAACATTATGTATAGTAAGGTAAGAATACACTAACAAAGTAGAGGAATAAGGAAAAAAGAAAGAAAATTAATGGCTTGGGTAGAAGTGTACGGTGGTCAGAGGAGCTTAGCTTTTGAGCTAACCACCGCTATATTAATTATGATTGGAAATACAAAAAAAAAAAAAGAAAGTGCGTAAAGCAAATTGTAGCAGCGTTGAGGGTCCTTCCTGTTCAAAGTTGACCGACCAGGCCTTTCTCTTCCTCTAAAAGAGTTTCTTCTTGATCTCACCGGACACGTGTACCCCACTGACATCTTAACACTAAAACGCCCCTAGCTGACAGGAGCGAGGAGAGAAGGCTGTGTTCGCGAGTTAGAGAACCAGACGAAGTGCTATAAGTCTAGTTCAGATGACAAAAAAAAGTCTTCGTTTCCATGGTCAGTACAGTGTCAGTCCGCGCAAAATCACACTCAGTTTATCTGGCGATAATTCATTCAATTAATATACATGCACAAAGTTGACTACGCACGGCAAGAACTTGTTTGACAGCTCAAAACGATATGTCGCTACAAGGACGGCCTCATTCCAACTGCAGAAATGGAACACTTAGTAGTAGTTTGAATCATTCAAACTGTAGCCGTTTAACTACTGAATTGAAAAACAAAATCACGGGTTAGTCGATGTAGTCGACGTAACTCTTTGTACGGTTCGTGCGAATTAGAAGTTCTGATAACGTATTAAAAACATATCATCAACTTCTTTTTAATATACATCGAGGTTTTTTGTCGAGAGTGAGCCCGTTTAAATAGGTGATTAAGGACGTCAATTTCACTGACCCATTTAATTTTTAGGTTCTCCGCCTAGGTATGTTCATGAATCTGCTATACTCGCTTATTTGCTTTAAGCTTTATTTTTTCACAGCGTGTTTTCAGCTTATTAGCTTCACTGATTAACAATTAACTGCTTTTTTTAAAAGAATTTAAGTAAACTTGAGGTGGGCCAACTAAGACCAACTAAAACAATAGAAGCTCTTCCCCTCCCCTCCCCTTCTAACCTTTTATAAAGGTTATCTCTTTGCCCTTACCCACCCCTTCCCCCTGTTCCTAGGCTATCTACCCATGTCTTGACATTTTGCGAAAAGTAGAAGCCTGTGAATACAGTCGTCTATCCTTGCTCCTCTCTGGTCCTGGACGTTTGCCTAGCCGCAAAGAGCGAGGAAAATGAGAGAGCTGTATTAGTAGTCTAGACCAGTAGCTGTTAAACAGTAAATACTTGCCTTATGCCGGTTTGGATAATGATCACAAGAGGTTTTAACATTAACACTTACATCCTGGTACAAGTCGCTTTAATTTACTGTTGTGATCGCTGCTGACTGAGACACAAAACCTCAATTGACAACTGTCAACCTCATACTCAGAGCTATTGGTCATTTTACACCCTAAAAACATGGTCTGGATAGGGTATTTTCGGGATCCTGGATTTGACCAAAATACGGTGCGGGATTTAGGAAAAACACAAAATATCTTCGCGGGAAACGGGATTTTATTGCTACCCGGGAAGCGGGATTCACAAAAATTTAGGGCGTGGGATGTGGGATTTTTTCCCCTCTCTGTCGGGAACGGGAAATTATGATGACTCAATACGCGTTCTTGCGGCAAATGCGATTTAACAAGGCGAGCGTTCAGTTGTGTCTCCTATCAACTGAGTAAAATATATAAAGTGATCTGGTTAATGATTGTGTAACTGAAATGTTCAGATAGTGAACAGACGAGCTGAGCGGGCAGAAGAACCACTATTTCAACCAGATGCCAAGAAAGTGCGCGTGGTGCAATAGCAGTAGTCTAGTTAATGAAATTTTCCTTCTGTTCTAAAAAAACGCCTGATCGCAGGTTACCTTAAGTACATTCATAGTTTTGGTGTCGTTCTTTTTTACAGCCACAGCCGAGTCTGCTAGCGCCAGAAAAGCCTATTCCAGGGGTCCTCCAGTCTATTTTGTGCCACCTTGGAACAGGCTAGCGCCAGAAGTAACGCAGCAAACCAAAAAACTACATTTTTTTAATCCCGCTACACAACGAACACAAAGAGCTGTAGAGATTCCAGAAGCAGTTTAAAAAACGTCAGGGAGTTAAGGTGATGTTACACGATGATGATCAGCGCAACGAGGATTTTTAGCGAAATGCAGCATTACAACATTGCTGCGACATTGTTTCGAATGGTTGCAACATTGTTGCAACATTCCAATGCTGTGTTACGTGTTGCGCGAAAAATTGTCCTTACGAATCGACTCGTGTAGCTTTACCCTTACAAAGAGCAAAGGCCTAAGAGACTTTTCTCAATGAGAACGCCAGCTGTGTCAATATGAGTTTGACACATACACCTATCCCGATATGAGTTTTACACACTTATCCAGGTCGTCCAGGGAAGCCGTTTATGCTAACAATTCGCAGGTATTCGACAGTAACTACTAGTCAGCAAAGAAGGATCACTAATGGTCTGTGATGAAAGAAATCACAGGGTTCAGGTATTTCAACTGAGTGGAAAGTTTGTTACAAAGTCTGGAAGTAAAGGCGTAGCTAGAGTGGAGAGTTTAGGAATCCAGGGTCCACAGCAAAAAAAAAATAGTTGTTTCGTGTGATATGAATAACAGCCGAATCCAGCTGTTTGATGATCTGGATTATGAATGATACGATTTTAACTTTGTGCAATTAACTTGAGAATCTGATGAGATCTAGGTTTTATTTTTGTTAAAGTAAACAATTTTGGGAGATAATTTTGCTAATAAATCTTACCATGATATCGAAATTGGTATTCTGTGTTTTCACTCACGTGGCCAGCATCTATGCAAATTTATTGGAACAAAAGAAAACGTTTACATAAGAAAAGAGTTCAACTCCCACAGGACTGGTTTGGGACACAAACATGGCCGCCGTTTCATTGTTTTGGGACACAAATATGGCCGCCATGACGTCACATGAAAACACACAATAGTACTGGCATGTGGGATGTGAGGGCTGGAAGGAAGGGCCAATGAAACACTTCCCCTCTCCTTCTCTTCTACTCCGATCCATTTTAAGGCTATTTTATCGCCCTAACCACCCTACCCTTCCAAAAACAGAACCTTGTTCATAGGCTGCCTACCCATCTCATGACATTCAGGAAAAGCGAGTAAACAGTAACCTCTTGCATCATGGATGAGGATAGAGATCGCACGAGGATTTTAGGTTATCACGTACATCCTGGTAAAAGTTACTGACTGCTCAGTTAAAGTTGTTGTCCTAGTGTAATTTAAACCCAGTCCCAACTGTTCGTGGTAACGCCCTACAAAGGCGTCAAACACTTTTTAAAAAGAAGTGAACAGTCACTCAACTGGTTTGAAAAATTGCCACTTTAATTTCTGACACGTGATTCTTCTTCTCTCTTTGTTCATCTACGTGATAATGACGTGATAAACCGTCGTTCATAAAAAGCCATTCATATAATTAAACGCACCTTAAAAGCCTGAAACAAAACCAAGAAACAAATAATCACACACAAAAAAAAACCCCGAAGATAAGCTTAAAAGAGAAATTTAATGTACATTTCGCTCTTTTAATAGGAAAAATCAAATAAATCAGTCGATTCTCATGCGACATCTTCCAGTTGGTGCTAAATGCATATGAATGATAACTTAGTCAGTTTGAGTAGGCTAACTTAATTTGCCTATTCTGGATCTCGATCTTATAGTAAGCTTGGGCTACCTGTGGCTTTATGAATATTTTAAAAAGTTTATGCTTTGTAAACAGATCATCAGTTCTCAGAAATAATGATTATTTTTGGATTCTTCATGTCGTCAAATCTCAAAACACGTCAAGACACTATTTAATTAATGGCCAAAATAAAGTTTAGTCTGGGCCAAAAGACAAGACCTCTTTCTTGCGGTTTCTGAGAACGCCAACCGAACACACCTCTGAGAATTTCGAAACTTAATTTGCGTCCCACTTTTTCCATGGATTTAAAGACCTTGCTGGACAACCTTCATGATGAAGTATCCTGTTCTGTGTGCATGTTCCCATTCTGGAGTATGTAATTTGAACACAGTATCAGGGATGACTTGGCCGAAGGTTGATTAACGTATTTCGGCCTCGAGACACAGGGATTAACTACCACACATGCACAATCTTGGACAAAAGAGACGAAAACATTAATGCGTCCTCTCTACTGTAAAATAAAGAATGGGGAATGGGGATATAATGGCGCGTTTTGCCTTTCGCGTGGCTTTTTTGCTATGATCTTTGAGCCAACGGGGACTTGATTTCTCAGTTTAATCTGTCCAAGGATTGAACACGTGTCGGTAACGTGTTGAGGGTACACAAATATTCAAACAATTTCAGTAGTCTATGCTTTAGCCTGCCTAGCAAACGTTTCCAAATGAGAGAGAGAGCTCCTTCATTCCTCTTTTCTGCTCTCGCTCAGACTTTCTTGACCACCTCGCGCAGAAACCATTGCCGCAGGCAGGTCACTTATTCCTGCTTCAAAGAACTGATTTTATTCTTCCGTCAAACCATCAAAACATGTCAAGAAACTCTATTTGATTGGTTAGTAATACAGAGTTATTAGTCTGGGTCACAAGACAATACTTCATTGTTCATTCGCAAAGCCATTCCCTTGATCGTCAACAACTAGCCCGAAATTTTTGAAAAGTAACCTTGTTTCCGACCTTTTCCATGGATATAAAGACCTTGCTGGACAATCTTCATGATGAAGTATCCTGTTATGTGTGCATGTGCGCATTCACTGATCCAGAGCAGTTGCCTCGTTTACACAGTTTCTGTCTTCATTGCCTAAACGGAATTCAACGTACGAGCGGCGTCTGTGGTAAAATTACATGCCCCGAGTGCAAAAGACAGTTTCAAATCCCTGGAAGTGGAGATCCAAGCGAACTTCCCACCAATTTTCGTATTAACAATTTGTTAGATGCCTTGGCAATAAAAGAGTGCAGTACAGCTAACGTGAAATGTGGAAACTGCGACAAGCGGAGCTAAGTAAACATGACCACGTAATTTACGGTGCAGCAAAAATCCAAACTTCAAGAAAGACAAATTAACCTACCTGTCAACAAACTTTAATTTCGCGTCTTCACCCGCAGTAAGAAGGCTGAAACTTCGTCATATGAAAGAATGCTAATCAGTAAATCACGATATCTTTCAGTATTAAACGTATTTTTTTTCTTGACGAAATATTTTATCATTTTCGGAAAGGACGCGGACCAAGGGCATCGGGGACTTCCGCGGACCAAGGACCACATACTGTATATTTAATTGACTAGATCCAAACAAAGCAATTAATTGAGATAATTTTCTCTTACATTGTAATCTCCAATTATTACTAAATAAATTTGCAAATACTTCATATCTAGAAATATTATACTAATTAATATTTACATACTTTTTTGAAAGCGTGATTTTTGAATGGGTTTTAACCTGTTCAATAGCGAGGACAGCCTGAGTTGTCAATTTTGTAAGTAAACGGCTTATTTTTACCTACCTTTTTTCAGTAGTAACAGATGTACATATTTCTCAAAAAGCAAAATACTATTCCCTGTAAATACCTCAAGTGGATTATTTTTTGTCTTATATAGCCTGGTTTTCACTTGCGCATAAGCATAAGGCTTAGTATAAATTAAATACAAAGCTATACTAGAAATACGTGAATCGCAGGACCTCGCGAGGGACTTCCGGGGAACGGCAAGAAGTTGAAATGGAAATAAGTCAATAGTAAAGAAAATTTATAAATCTAAAAACTTTGGCTATATAAAAAAACAAAACAACTGCAATAACTAAAAAGAAAACTAAAGAAAAAGGAATAAAAGAAAAGAAGAAGAGAAAAAGAAAATGGGTACAGCCCGTAATCGAGGAGGCCAGTTCAAAGGGCCGGGCCATAGCTTTTCCACTAGGCCACCTGGAACACACTGTGAAAACCTATGAAAATATATGATAAAAACCTTTCCCCTAGAACTTCTGCCAGTGCGACCTGTTCAAAGTTGATCGAGCCCTATTATTTCAAAGACATTTTTCAGAAGAATGACTGTTGTTTTGACAGTGAAACCCCAACGTAAACGAATTTCATCGCATTTAAAGAGTGGCAGCCCAACTAAGCCGATACGGTATAAACTCGTGCGGCGAAGTGAAATCCTTGTATGTCCGTTCCGCCTCTTGCCTCTTTCGTTCCTTAGTTTCAGTTGTTCTAATGTCTTTTCTCATATTAATATCTTTAAGGCGATTAAAATTATGTAATAACATGCTTCACATCAACATTGTATTTTGAACAGAAGTTCTTGATGGAGTCTCCATCGTTTATGACACTGACAGAATAGTTCCTCATGCAAGTCCCTCAAACATTTTCTCGGGAGATAGTCATCCGGTGTCCTGCCTGTCGATTCCGTCTGAAAGACATCCATGAAATGTCCCCGATTGTTTGGGTCTGGTACAGGTTGCGGAATTCTTTCTGTCTCTGGTCCCATCCATCTATTGTTAGAACACCAAGAACAGAGATTGGAGGTCTCCTCTTTGCAGGCATGCACCACGACAGAATTTCATTAAGAGCTCTCCACGGATGAAGTGGTCTTCCATAAACGATTCGATCTTTCTGAGGTATGCTGCACCAGGGAATAAGTTCCTCAGGAAACTCACTCACTTTACTCTTAATGTAGTCTTTAAGAACAGGGGCGTCATCAATCCTCTCGGCAACCTGACTGCATACGTATACAAGGCATTTTTCTTCATCCGCTTCCTTTCGTATTCTTTTATTTATTTTATTTTATTTTATTATTTTGCTACACACAATGAATTACAAGCAGAATAAAAACGATAATAAATAGGTTAATTAACATTAAATTTAAAATTTGTGCATTACTTGGGAGGAGTGACTGTGGTGGGGAAATCTCCGAGAAGCCGAGCTTATGAGGAATAGAGATTTCCCCCTAAGGGCAATTTAAATACTAGGCGGCATTTTAAGAAATAAAGAAGAAAGTCGTTTATTTAAGTATATAAGTGTGTTTAGAGGAAAATATAGATATGAGGTGTTAAGGTATTTAGGCTGCATTCTGTCTGATCCTTCAGTATGACTGAAGTGACATTCTCTTGATTTCCTCTTCTGAAAGATCTTCAAATCTCCTATACATTTCGCACTCTAGAGTTGCACCATCCACAAGAGCATCAGAAATAGCACCGTTTGTCCGTTCGGCTTCACCCTAATTGCCCGCTGTCGCCCCTCGAAAGATGGAGTCAGTGGAGAATGTTCAAGAGTCGGTAAAGGGAGGCGTCCAAGAGGCTGCCAAAGAAGCGCTGGGGACGAAGCAGTGACACTAAACTAATCACTTGTTGATTATACCATGTATATATTTCTTACTTGTGTTGTTTTTGTTTGTAATGACAGTGTACCACCAGGACGCCCTAGAAAGGCGTCGAACATTTTTTCAAAAAAAAGTGAACAGTCACTCAAGAGATTGAAATATTGCCAATGAAACGACAGGACTCAGGATTCTTCCACCTCTCTTCGGTCATCTAAGTAATAAACCGTTGTTTCTAAAAAAGCCATTTATATAAACGCGCCTTAAAGGCCTGGTCAACAAAAGCACAAAAAAACCGCTGGAAATAAGCTTAAAAGAGAAATCTAATGTACATGTCACACTTTTAATAGGCAAAGAATAAATTCTCATAAAATATCTTATAATTGTTGCTGAATGCATATGAATGATTTTAAAATTAGTTGGGTAGCCTGATTGGGACGTAGCCTGACTAAGCCCAGTAAAGTGGAGCGGCCCGCCTTACGGCCACCTCGGTACTACGGTCGTCTCGTTATTACGGCCACTTTTTTTTGCCACCCGGCAAAACGGCCATAAATTTTCTTGTTAAAAAAAAAACCTAGTTAATACGGTCACCTGTTAATACGGCCAGTTGTTTTGGCCCATTGGTACATGGTGACCGTCTTTAAGCTAGGGCTACCTGTGGTTTGATGAATATCTTAAAAGGTTCATGCCTTGTAAACAGATTATCATTTCTCAGAAATAAAGGTTATTTTTGGATTCTCTCAGGTCGTCAAAACTTTAAACACCTCAAGACACCATTTGATCGGTTGCCAAAATATACTTTAGTCTGGGTCAAAAGACAACACTTCTTTGTTGCGATTTCTGAGAGTGCCAACCGACTACGTCTCAGAATATTTTAAAACTTAATTTGCTTTCGATCTTCTTCATGGATATAAAGACCTTGCTTGACAATCTTCATGATGAAGTATCCTGTTCTGTGTGTATGTGTACATTCACTGATCCAAAGCAGTTGCCTTGTTTGCACAGTTTCTGTCTTCACTGCCTGAACGGAATTCAACGAACGAGCGGCGTCCATGGCAAAATTACATGTCCCGAGTGTAGGGGGCAGTTTCAAATCCCTGGAAGTGGAAATCCCAGCGAACTTCCTACTAATTTTCGTATCAACAGTTTGCTAGATGTCTTGGCAATAAAAGAGTGCAGTACAGCTAACGTGAAATGCGGAAATTGCAACAAACGGAGCGCCCAGACCTTATATTGCTTCCAGTGTTGTTCTTTCTGGTGCGAGGAATGTATTTTGGCACATAACATAATACGCACCAATAAAGAACACAGAACGCTGGCACTGAAAGATTTTCAAGATCAAGACATCGAGGCCGTGTTAAAGAGGCCGGCATTTTGTCAGAAGAAACGACATGAAAAAGAAGAGTTGAAATTCTTTTGTAAGGACTGTAAAGTCGCCATCTGCAACACTTGTGTTGTAACACTCCATGAAGGTCACGGAAAGATGCTTTTGGAAGAAGCTACAGACGCGCGCAAGACTCAGATCAACTCCATGACTCAATCTTTAATAGAAAAAGCACAAGAAAAACGAAAAGACCTCGAGCGATTGAACCAAAAGAGCACGGACATAAAACTGCAAATTGCCGACTTTAAAAGCCAGGTCCAGACACATGTAGATCAAGTTATTGCAATCATCGAAGCAAGGAAACAGGATGTTTTTGATGCAGTCGATAATCAAGCGAAAAAATCACTGGAATCTCTCTCAAAGAAAATAGACGAAGTTGAAAATCAAGTAAAATTAATTGAATCGGCAATTGAACAAACTAAAGCTCTTGTCAAACGAAGCTTTAGTACTGACATCCTTGGATTCAGTGAAACATTTGATACAATCCTGCAGGAACAGGGCACCCAAGGAAACCGTGACACTGAATGTATCCCTCAGTTTAGTTTCACTAAAAGTGAAAAACTGATCAACGTGTTGAACAGCGAAGGGATAGGTAATGTAAAAACTGTTTTAAGCGAAACTAAAGTGCAAAAATCAGGAGCTAAAGTTAAAGAAAGTAGTAAAGTAATTGCTGGGAATAAAGGGGCAAATGTTCGTGACAGTCCTCTTGAGATTCAGGTACAAACCATGCGCTTCAGATCTGTGCTGTCATTTGGACAAAAAGGTGAGTCTGTTGGAATGCTTAACAGTCCCTGGGGTGTGGCAGTGAATGATCAGGATGAAATTGCTGTGACTGAATACTATAACCACAGGGTTTCAGTTTTTAGTAGTGACGGGACCCACTTAAATTCGTTTGGTAGTTGGGGTTGTAGTAATGGTGAGTTCCAGTTCCCGACAGGGATCGCTTTTGATAGTCATGGCAATATTGTAGTGGCAGACATTAACCACAGGGTGCAAGTCTTTGATAGGAATGGCAACTTTCTTAGTAAGTTTGGTGAACAAGGAAGTGGTGATAATCAGCTAAGATACCCTCAAGGTTTATCAATAAACGGTAACGGTGATATTATTGTTGCTGATCGGGGTAACAAACTAATCAAGATATTCTCCTCTAGTCGCAACTATTTGCGTAAATTTGGTGGAGCAAGTTCTTTGGTCTATCCCTATCACTGTATTCAACACGGTCAATATTTTATAGTCTCAGATGCTGGTGATCATTCCATTAAGATGTTTGATTTTGAGGGAAAATTTATTTCTAAATTTGGAAAAAAGGGGAACAAGGATGGAGAGTTGAATCAGCCCCGTTTCTTGTCAGTTAACAAAGAAGGATTGCTAATGGTCTGTGATTCACAAAATCACAGAGTTCAAGTATTTGAACTGAGTGGAAAGTTTGTTACAAAATTTGGAAGTGAAGGTAGCGGGAGAGGAGAGTTGAAGAATCCATTTTCTACAGCAATTCTTAGTGATGGAAGAATAGTTGTGTGTGAATTTAATAACGATCGAATCCAGGTATTTGAGCATACATAAAATAATCTATAACCTGCGAATACAACCGTCTTTCCTCGCTCCTCGTCGTTAGGGACCTTTAGCGGAAAACGTCTCTGCCGCGAAACTTCCTAATAGCGGCGATGAGCGAGGAGAGTCAGCTGTATTCGCAGTGGGCTACAAATAATCTTACCTTTGAGATTCAGTTCACTATTATATATTCCTATCATTAATCAGCACCGTTCATGTTTCGGGAGGAAATCCATTTCGTGCGATTATTTTGTTTAGAGATTTTGATATGTCGAAATTGGTGTATGTTATACTTGTAAATATATTTTGCCCCATAAATGATATGGATTTCCACTGTCGCTTAAAAGTTGAGTTTTCGCCGGCGCAACCCTCCTTACATTGCCTCTATTTCATTTACGTCGTAAATGCAATACCTGGAAAAAAATAAACTGCAATAGATTGACTAGATCCACAGTTTATTATTATGAAAAGAAAAACTCTGTTAAATTTTAAGCTCACATTATTACTAATTTGCAATTATTTATCTTCAAACTCTGTTCAATATTTAGATACATTTTTGAAAGTGTGTTTTTTCAATGGGTTGTTATCTGTTCAATAGCGAGGACAGCCTGATTGGCTCACAATTTTTTAACTACAAGGCTTATTTTTACTTAGCTTTTTCCAGTAGTAACAGACGTACATATTTCTCAAAAAACAAAATGCTATTCCCTTTGTTAATAACTCAAGTGGATTATGTTTTGTCTAAATAAACAACAGTGTTAGTAAATGCTTTGTTCCTTGTATTCAATGTCTCCTAATCAAGGGGGGATTTAGGGGTGGCCGAGGGGGCCGCGGTCACCACTTTTTCTTTGAAATATAGAATTTTTTTTATAGAATTCTCAGCAAAATAAAAAGGAGCTTTAAGTAGGAAATTGTCCCGGCCACCACTTTCTCAATGTTCTGGATCTGCACCTGCTAATGTGTGCAATAACGTGCGACGAAAAGTCGACAACGCCACTTAACAGTCTTGCTCTTGAGTTTCGTACTGAAGAGAAATACTACAGAAAAAAACCTAGCAGTGACGATGGAAATTGGTGAAGGCCCCTGTCCACGCATTTTGTCTCATGAATACGCCACCCTTGCTCTCCTAGATACCTTTTCAAAGGGGGTTACAAGAAAAGCCCTTTGAGACTTTTCTTCGAGTTGAAATTTATATTGCAGCCGATTTAAGACGAAATTCACACCAAACTCCAGGCACGCATAATTATTCCTAGTTCTTTAGTGCGGCTTGTGCGCTTTGACATTTTCACTTTGTAACCTGCAATAATCCTGGACAAAAGAAATTGGGAAGGTTTGGGATATAACAAAACAATTACGCGCGCAAACACTTTAGTTCTGTAAAACATTCGTACAGCATAGACTGCAAACAAGTCGGGCTTTTTTTTCTTAAAATCGGTTTAGCGGTAGTTTTAGCTTTTCTCCCCAGTCTCGCCCTCCGTGTCTATCCTGGCTCTAGACCTTTTTTTTGACTGCTCGCGCGGCGTACTTGAATACGCAAAAAGTGACTGTTTTGCAGTCTACATTGGGCAAGGGAGAAAAGAAATAAGGAAAAAAAGGTAAAAAATAGTATCCTCCCTACACACTTTTGACGATTGTCCCAATGAGAGTTTCAGTTGCACCCAACATTCCTTTTTAAGCTCGCTATCAAATAAATGCAGTTTACATGCCTTGAAACTGAAGTGGGAAGGTATTCGATTCTTTGTTTATTATGATCGAGAATTTGTAAGACAAGCGATGAAGCAAATGAATCAATTAGAGTCAGGGAATTAACCGAAACTATTTCATTATTGCAGGTATTTATTGCAATAATTGTTCTAATTGAAGCTGCTGTTTTGTTGTAATTAAGAAAACAGGAGTTAAAATGATATATTACGTCAAGAGTGTAAAAAAGTGTAATCGGCCAAAGCATCTTCTATCGCATCCCTTCTCCTAGCAGTCTACAAGTTCGTGCGCGAGGTAAGACTTGCCCTCACTTATAGTGTCGTTTCTCTATTAACTGACAACTGTTAACCTCGTCCACAGAACTGTTGGTCATTTCACACCCTAAAAACAGGCAATGAATCACCATCGTGACGGTTATGAATCCATTACCTGAAAACAGGGTCTGGAAGGATATTTTCGGGATCCAGAATTTGACCAAAATACGGTGCAGGATTCAGGAAAATCCAAAATATCTTGGCAGGAAACGGGATTTGACTGCTACCCGGGAAGCGGGCTTCACCGAAATTTAGGGCGCGGGATTTGGGATTTTATTCCCTCTCTGTCGGGAACGGGAAGTCATGACGACTCAAATACGCGTTCTAGCTTCCCCTCTCGTTCTCTTCTAGCTCCATTTTCAGGCTATTTTATCGCCCTAACCACCCTACCCTTCAAAAAAAAGAACCGTGTTCATAGGCTGGCTATTACATTCAAGAAAAGCGAGTAAACATTAACCTCTTGCATCATGGATGAGGATAGAGATCGCACGAGGTTTTTAGGTTATCGCGTACATCCCGGTATAATTTACTGACTACCTAGTTAAAGTTGTTGTCCTAGTGTAATTTAAACCCAGTCCCAACTGTTCGTGGTAACGCCCTACAAAGGCGTCAAACACTTTTTAAAAAGAAGTGAAGAGTCACTCTCGAAAACTGTGACATGGTTTGAAATATTGCACTTTAATTTCTGACACGTGATTCTTCTTCTCTCTTTGTTCATCTACGTGATAAAGACGTGATAAACCGTCGTTCATAAAAATCCATTTAAATAATTAAACGCGCCTTAAAGGCCTGAAACAAAACCAAGAAACAAATAAACACACTAAAAAAAACGCGGAAGATAAGCTTAAAAGAGAAATTTAATGTACATTTCGCTCTTTTAATAGGCAGAAAAAAATAAATCGATTCTCATTGGACATCTTGCAATTGGTGCTAAATGCATATGAATGATAACTTTGTCAGTTTGAGTAGACTAACTTAATTTGCCTACTCTGGATCTCGATCTGATAGTAAGTTTGGGCTACCTGTGGCTTTATGAATATTTTAAAAAGTTTATGCTTTGTAAACAGATTATCAGTTCCCAGAAATAATGATTATTTTTGGATTCTTAACGTCGTCAAAACTCAAAACACCTCAAGAAACTATTTAATTGGTTACCAAAATAAAGTTTAGTCCGGGCCAAAAGACAAGACCTCTTTGTTGTGGTTTCTGAGAGTGCCAACCAACTACGCCTCTGAGTATTTCAAAACTTAAATTGTTTCCCACTTTTTCCATGGATTTAACTGAAGACCTTGCTGGACAATCTTCATGATGAAGTATCCTGTTCTGTGGGCAAGTGCCCATTCTGGAGTAGTATGTAATTTGAACAGTATCAGGGATAACTTGGCCGAAGGATTAGTGTATTTGCTGGAAACACACAGATTAACTACCACACTAGCCTCCCCGCAGGCGTTTTTAGGGGATGAGATCGTGTTTCTTCCCTCCCCTTCCTTCGATCTCCCCTAAAAACGCCTGAGGGAGGGTACTACCACACATGCACATTCTTGGACAAAATAGACGAAAAAATTAATCCGTCCTACCTTCTGTAAAATAAAGGATGGGGATTGAGGATAATGGCACGTTTTGGCTTTCGCGTGGCTTTTTTGCTCCTGATCTTTGAGCCAACGGGGACTTGATTTCCCAGTTTAATCTGTCCAAGGATTTTTAAATCCCGTGTCGGTCAAGTGTTGAGGGTACACAAATATTCAAACAATTTCAGTAGTCTATATATGCTTTAACCTGCCTAGCAAACTTTTCCAAATGAATTAGGGAGAGAGAGCTCCTTCATTCCTCTTTTCTGCTCTCGCTCTGACTTTCTTGACGACCTCGCGCGGAAACCATTGCCACAGGCAGGTTATCCATGCTTCAAAGGGTTGATTAAAAATTGCCTAATTATTCTTCCATCAAAAACATGTCATTTGGTTAACAATACAGAGTTAAGTTGATCGTCAACAACTAGGCAGAAATTTTTGAAAAGTAACCTTGTTTCCGACAAAAACCACAGGGTGCAAGCCTTGGTTAGGAATGGTAACTTTCTTAGTAAAGTTTGGTGAAAAAGGAAGTCTTGATCACCAGCTTGAATACCCTCAAGGTTTATCAATAAACGGTAACGGCGATATTATCGTTGCCGATAGAGAAAACAAATTAATTAAGATATTTCCTTCTAGTGGGGGGTAATTACGTAAATTTGGTTGAGCAGGTTCATTGGTCGCTCCCTATCACTGTATCCAACACGGTCAATATTTTATAGTCTCAGACTCTGGTGATCATTCCATTAAAACGTTTAATCTGGAGGGAAAGTTTATTTCTAAATTTGGAAAGCAGGGGAACAAGGATGGAGAGTTCAGTAAGCCCCGTTACTTGTCAGTTAACTAAGAAGGATTGCTAATGGTTTGTGATTCAGACGATCATAGAGTTCAGTTACTTGAACTGGGTGGAAAGTTTGTTACAAAATTTGGAAGTCAAGGTAGCGGGAGAGGAGAGTTAAAGAATCCATTATCTACAGCAAATCTTAGTGATGGAAGAATAGTTGTGTGTGAATACAATAATCATCGAATCCAGGTATTTCAGCAAAAATGAAATAATCTCGCCTGCGAATACAACCGGCTCTCCTCGCTCCTCGTCGTTAGGGATCTTTCGAGGGAAACGTCTCTGCCGCAAAACTTTCTAACAGCGGCGAGGAGCGAGGAGAGACAGCTGTATTCGCAGCGGGCTACAAATAATGCTACCTTTGATGTAAGACTTGAGATTCATCAGTTTGCTATTACATATTGATCATATAGCCTGCGTAGCAGGCGTCGAAAGGGGTAGGGGATAGGGAAAAAGGGAAAAAGGGAGGGGGGGGAGAGAGGGGAAGGGACGCTTGCTATAAGAACCCCCTCTTACTCATTTCTCCCTTTCCTTTACCCTCTTTCGTGCTTTTCTCCCTCCCCCTCTCCGTCCCTTTTTTGCGCCTGCCACGCAGGCTACAGTTCATATTTCTGTAGGAAATCAATTTTGTGCGATTATTTTGTTTAGACGTTTTGATGCTCGTCAAAATTGATGTATTATGTTCTACTTGTAAGTATATTTTTCCCATAAATAATATGGATTTCCACTGTCGCGTAAAAGTTGATGAGTTCAAAGCGCGTTAATGCAATAATTGGAAAGAAAAACTGCAATATATGGACTAGATCAGTTTATTTTGGTCAAAAAAGCATTTAATTGGGATAATTTTCTCTTACATTGTAAGCTCACATTATTATTACTAATTTGCAAATACTTAACTTCATTTCTATAAATATTATACTGTTCAATATTTACAAACATTTTTGAAAGTGTGATTATTTAATGTCTTTTAACCTGTTCAATAGCGAGCACAGCCTGAATGGTTCACATTTTGTAACTAAACGGTGTGTTTTTACTTACCTTTATTCAGTAGTAACAGACGCATACATTTCTTAAAAAGCAAAATACTATTCCCTGTCAATAACTCAAGTGGATTTTTTGTCTTAATAAACCAGCGTGTAAATGCCTTTTTCCTTGTATTCGATGGGTCTCAATGAAATAACGCGCTCGGGAAAGTCGAAAACGCCACTTAACAGTCTTGCTTTTAGCAGTGGCGTTGGAAATTAGTGAAGGCCGCCTCTTCCCTCATTTTGTCTCATTACTGCGCCACCCTTTCTGCCCTGGGTACCTTACTAAAGGGGGCTACAAGCGAACCCCCCTGCCCCACCCCTTTGAGACTCTCGTCGAGTTGAAATTTATACTGCGACTGGATTTAACAAGAAATCCACCCCAAACTCCAGATGATAATTATTCCACGAAGTTCCCTAGTGTGGCTTATGCCCTCGGAAACCTGATGATCCCGGACTAAAGTAGTTGGGAAGGTTGGGGATATAACAAAACAATTACATACGCGCACAAGCTCTTTAGTTTTGTACAGCATTTGGCATAGACTGCAAGCCGTCTGGTTTTTCTCAAAATCGCTGCAGCGTAGTTTTAGCGTCTCTCCCCAGTCTCACTCCAGACATTTTGTTCTACAGCTCGCTTGGAGTACTCAGTTGTAGTCTTGGCAACTTTATCAGATAAAGTTTTGTCTGTAATGCGCATTATATTGTCTTACATAGGATGACCGTAGCGTATCCATTCGAAGACCAGTCGTGAGACTAAAAAATAGCCGCCACCCGGCCTTAATATCGCAATGTTTTGTGTTGTAAAAGAAGGTGCAAAGCAAGGGAATTGACTATAAGCTTGCATTAAGACCTGTTTGATATAATCGTTTAAAAAGAATCAAAGAGAGAAATTCGAATGCATTCGTATGTATTCTATGCATGTGTAAAAGGTACGGTTAAACTGGCAACAAAAACGTGCAACTTGTTTTGCGAATAGTTTGCTCCGGGGGTGGGTGTTTTGGGAAATCTTGGTGGGAGTGTGCCGCCCGGTACTCTAAATCCTGCCCCTATTTCAGATCCAAAAATGTCATTCTCCACACCCGTTTTCAGACCTGGCCTCAAACATTATTGGCTCCCTTTCAGACCTGAAATTACTAAGATTAGAAAGCCAACATAAAATCCATTCCGAATTCGCATGTTATCTTGCTTCCTATTCATTTGCAATTGAAACAACAAAAACGTTCAAATTCTCCCATAGTTCCCTCGAAAACCATACCCGATTCCAGACCAACATGCAAGCGAAGTCTATATCCGTTTTAAAACCAAAACTACGCAATTACCATACCCTTTAGGGTGGCACATGCCTTATCGCTTTTGTAAGGGAGTACTCCCCCCCCCCCCCCCCCCCGGGG
>BOPM01000741.1:146222-157174 GCA_022179025.1 Porites australiensis
CTCATCCTCGGAGCCCCAGGGGCAGCTAGTCGGGCCGATAAAATGTTCTTGGTGAAAGTTTACTGTAAGATCGAGACGACGGCACCACGAAACTTTTATCGGCCCGACTAGCTGCCCCTGGGTCTCCGAGCATGCACGTGGCTCGGATGACCATGTAAAATGGCGGTCCCGTCTCCAGTGGGAGAAGCAAAAATAGTGTCGCCAGTTAGTACTTTCGTGCTAAATACCTTGACACTCAAATAAAGTGCTTTTTTTTTTTCACTCTCATGAGAAATTTTTTATTTGTACTACTCGCGCGACTACTCGAAGCTATTGCAGTGCGTAACTACTTTGAACATGAATCCGTGTGTTATTCGTTTCTAACCCGTATGAGTGTACACAAACATCCAAACAATTTCAGTAGTCCATCCTGTAGCCTGCCTAGCAAACTTTTCCGAATGAATTTCTCTTTTCTGCTCTCCCCCGACTTTCATGACCACCTCGAGCAGAAACGCTTGCCGCCGCCATGACGAAGAGCTGATTATAAATTCTCGGAAATACAGGATGTTTATTATTATTCCGTCAAACCATCAAAACATGTCAAGAAACACTATTTGATTGGTTAATAATACAGAGTTTAGTCTGCGTCACAAGACAAGACTTCCTTGTTCATTCGCAAAGCCATTCCCTTGATCGTCAACAAATAGGCCAAAATTTTTGAAACGTAACCTTGTTTCCGACCTTTTCCATGGATATAAAGACCTTGCTGGACAATCTTCATGATGAGGTATCCTGTTCTGTGTGTATGTGTACATTCACTGATCCTAAACAGTTGCCTTGTTTGCACAGTTTCTGTCTTCATTGCCTGAACGGAATTCAACGAACGAGCGGCATCCATGGCAAAATCACATGCCCCGAGTGTAGAAGACAGTTTCAAATCCCTAGAAGTGGAAATCCTGGCGAACTTCCCACCAATTTTCGTATCAACAGTTTGCTAGATGTCTTGGCAATAAAAGAATGCAGCACAGCTAACGTGAAATGTGGAAACTGCGACAAGCGGGGCGCCCAGACCTTATATTGTTTCCAGTGTTGTTCTTTCTGGTGCGACGAATGTATTTTAGGACATAACATAATACGCACCAATAAAGAACACAGAACGCTGGCACTGAAGGATTTTCAAGATCAAGACATCGAGGCCGTGTTAAAGAGACCGGCATTTTGTCAGAAGAAACGACATGAAAACAAAGAGTTGGAGTTCTTTTGCAAGGACTGTAAAGTCGCCATTTGCAACACTTGTATTGTAACACTGCATGAAGGTCATGGTAAGATGCTTTTGGAAGAAGCTACAGACCTGCGCAAGACTCATATCAACTCCATAACTCAATCTTTAATAGAAAAAGCACAAGAAAAACACAAAGAACTCGAGCAATTGAACCAAAAGAGCACGGACATTAAACTGCAAGTTGCCGACTTTAAAAGCCAAGTGCAGACACATGTAGATCAAGTTATTGCAATCATCGAAGCGAGGAAACAGGATGTTTTTGAAGCAGTCGATAATCAAGAGAAAAAATCACTGGAATCTCTCTCACAGAAAAAAGACCAAGTTGAAAATCAAGTGAAATTAATTGAATCGGCAATTGAACAAACCAAAGCTCTTGTCAAACGAAACTTTAGTACTGAAATCCTTGGATTCGGTGAAACATTTGATGCAATCCTACAGGTACAGGGCACCCAGCAAAACCTTGACACTGAATGTATTCCTCGGTTTAGTTTTACTAAAAGTGAAAAACTGATTAACGTGTTGAAAAGTGAAGGGATAGGTAAAGTAAAAACTGTTTTTAGCGAAACTAAAGCGCAACAATTAGAAGCTAAAGGTAAAGAAAGTAGTAAAGTAATTGCTGGGAATAAAGGGGCAAATGTTCGTGACAGTCCTCTTGAGACTCAGGTACAAACCAGGTGCTTCAGATCTGTGCTGTCATTTGGACGAAAAGGTGAGTCTGTTTTGCCCTGTGGGGTGGCAGTGAATGATCAGGATGAAATTGCTATGACTGATCTCTGTAGACACGGGGTTTTAGTGTTTAGTAGTGACGGTACCCACTTAAGATCGTTTGGTAGTTTTGGTAAGCATAATGGTCAGTTCTGTTTCCCTACAGGGATCGCTTTTGATAGTCATGGCAATATTGTAGTGGCAGACTGCGATAACCACAGGGTGCAAGTCTTTGATAGGAATGGTAAATTTCTTAGTACGTTTGGTAAACAAGGAAGTCGTGATCACCAGCTAAGTAAACCTGAAGGTTTATCAATAAACGGCAACGGTGATATTATTGTTGCTGATAGAGATAACAAATTAATCAAGATATTCTCCTCTAGTGGGGAGTATTTACGTAAATTTGGTGGAGCAGGTTCTTTGATCAGGCCCGATCACTCTATCCAACACGGTCAACATTTTATAGTCTCAGACTCTGGTGATCATTCCATCAAAACGTTTAATCTGGAGGGAAAGATTATTGCTAAATTTGGAAAACAGGGGAACAAGGATGGAGAGTTTAATCAGCCCCGTTACTTGTCAGTTAACAAAGAAGGATTGCTAATGGTCTGTGATGAGTGTAATCACAGAGTTCAGTTATTTGAACTGAGTGGCAAGTTTGTTACAAAATTTGGAAGTGAAGGTAGCGGGAGAGGAGAGTTTAACTGTCCATATTCTACAGCAAATCTTAGTGATGGAAGGATAGTTGTGTGTGAACTTCATAACCGCCGAATCCAGGTATTTGAGCATAAATGAAATAATCTCGCCTGCGAATACAACCATCTCTCCTCGATCCTTGTCGTTAGGGACCTTTCGCGGGAAACGTCTCTGCAGCCAAACTTTCTTAAATAGCGGCGAGGAGCGAGGACGTGTTGTCTGTAATGCGCATTATATTGTCTTACATAGGATGACAGTAGCGTATCCATTCCAATACCAGCCGTGAGGCTAACAAATAGCCACCACCCGGCCTTGATGTCGCAATGTTTTGTGTTGTAAAAGAAGGTGCAAAGCAAGGGAATTGACTATAAGCTTGCATTAAAAACTGTTTCATTTGATAAAATCGTTTTAAAAATATGAAAGAGAGAAATTCGAATGCTCTCGCATGTATTCTATTCATGAGTAAAGGTACAGTAACACTGGTAACAAAAACGTACAACTTGTTTTGCGACTATTTTGCTCCGGGGGTGTGGGGTGGGGGGTACTTCTGGGAAATCTTGGTGGGGGTGTGCCGCCCGGTACTCCAAATCCTGCCCTTATTTCAGACCCAAAAATGTCATTCACCACACCCGTTTTCAGACCTGGCCTCAAACGTTATTGGCTCGCTTTCAGACCTGAAATTACTAAGATCAGAAAGCCAACATAAAATCCATTCCGAATTCGCATGTTTTCTTGCTTTCTTATTCATTTGGAATTGAAACAACTAAAACGTTCAAACTCTCCCATAGTTCCCTCGAAAACCATACCCGATTACAGACCAACATGCATGCTCAGAACTCGGTTGATTCTTATATTTATATGTACTCCGTATTTATCCTTCCATGCTCCCATGCCATAAAGAATATATCCAATTAGAAAGCTAAAAACCCGTCACATATTCTGCAGACTGATGACCAAAGGTTCGTGGCTGGATTTCCGGGGCCGGACTAATGCGGACAGGTTCTTTGCAAAGCAAGCGGCTAGGGGCAGCTAGTCGGGCCGATGAAATGTTCGTGGTGAAAGTTTACTGTAAGATCGAGACGACGGCACAACGAACACTTTATCGGCCCGACTAGCTGCCCCTGAGGATGCACCTGGCTCGGATGACCATGTAAAATGGCGGTCCCGTCTCCACCAGGAGAAGTAAAAATTGTGTCGCCAGTTAGTATCCTTGACACTCAAATAAAGTGCTTTTTTTTCACTCTGAGATATATATGTCACAGTCGTACTACTCGCGAGACCGTACTCGAAGCGGGAAACGTCTCTGCAGCGAAACTTTCTTCAATAGCGGCGAGGAGCGAGGACAGTCGACAGCTGTATTCACAGCCGGCTCGAAATAATCCTACCTTTGATGTAAGACTTGAGATTCATCAGTTCACTATTATATATTGATCATTAGATCGACAGTTCATATTTCTGGAGGAAATCAATTTTGTTCGATTATTTTGGTTAGACGTTTTGATACTCGTCGAAATTGATGTATTAATGTTCTACTTCTAAGTATAATTTGGCCATAAATGACATGGATTTCCACTGTCGTGTAAAAGTTGAGTTTAAAGCGCGTTAATTGAATACTTGGAAAGAAAAACTGCAATATATTGACTAGATCCACAGTTTATTTTGGTGAAAAGAAAAAAGGAATTAATTCAGATAATTTTCTCTTACATTGTAAGCCCACATTATTATAATTTGCAAATACTTAACTTCACATCTAGAAATATTGTACTGTTTAATATTTACCTACATTTTTGAAAGTGTGATTTTTTAATGTGTTTTAACCTGTTCAATAGCGAGCACAGCCTGAATGGTTCACATTTTTTAACTAAACGGCATATTTTTTCTTACCTTTTTTCAGTAGTAACAGACGTACATATTTCTTAAAAAGCGAAATACTATTCCCTGTCAATAACTCAAGTGGATTTTTTTTGTCTAAATAAACAAGCGTGTAAATGCTTTTTTCCTTGTATTCAATGCGTCTTAAGGAAAGGAAATAACGTGCGCGGGAAAGTCGCCAACGCCACTTAACAGTCTTGCTTTTGGCTCTTTGTGTCAAGCGCTTAGGAGAAAAACTAAAAAAAGATAGCAGTAGCGTTGGAAATTAGTGAAGGCCGTCTCTCCTCCCATTTTGTCTCATTACTGCACCAGCCTTGCTCCCCCGGGTACCTTACTAAAGGCGGCTACAAGTGAGCCCGCTGCCCACCCACTTGAGGCTTTCGGCGAGTTGAAATTTATAGTGCGACCAATTTAACAAGAAATCCACCCCAAACTCCAGATGATAATTATTACACGAAGTTCCCCAGTGTTGCTTATGCCCTTGGTAACCTGATGATCCCGGACAAAAGTATTTGGAAAGGTTGGGGATGTAACAAAACAATTACATATGCGCACAAACAGTTTAGTTTTGTACAGCCTTGGGCATAGACTGCAAGCCGTCGTGTTATTTTTTTTTTCTCAAAATCGGGTTAGCGTAGGTTTAGCGTCTCTCCCCAGTCTCGCTCCAGACATTTTGTTCGACAGCTCGCTCGGCGTACTCAGTTGTAGTCTTAGCAACTTTACCAGATAAAGTTTTGTCTGTAATGCGCATTATCATTTGTGCATGTCTTACATAGGATGACAGTAGCGTATCCATTCCAATACCAGCCGTGAGACTAACAAATAGCCACCACTCGGCCTTGATGTCGCAATGTTTTGTGTTGTAAAAGAAGGTGCAAAGCAAGGCCAATTGACTATAAGCTTGCATTAAAAACTGTTTCATTTGATAAAATCGTTTTAAAAATATGAAAGAGAGAAATTCGAATGCTCTCGCGTGTATTCTATTCATGAGTAAAGGTACAGTAACACTGGTAACAAAAACGTACAACTTGTTTTGCGACTATTTTGCTCCGGGGGTGTGGGGTGGGGGGTACTTCTGGGAAATCTTGGTGGGGGTGTGCCGCCCGGTACTCCAAATCCTGCCCTTATTTCAGACCCAAAAATGTCATTCACCACACCCGTTTTCAGACCTGGCCTCAAACGTTATTGGCTCGCTTTCAGACCTGAAATTACTAAGATCAGAAAGCCAACATAAAATCCATTCCGAATTCGCATGTTTTCTTGCTTTCTTATTCATTTGGAATTGAAACAACTAAAACGTTCAAACGCTCCCATAGTTCCCTCGAAAACCATACCCGATTACAGACCAACATGCATGCTCAGAACTCGGTTGATTCTTATATTTATATGTACTCCGTATTTATCCTTCCATGCTCCCATGCCATAAAGAATATATCCAATTAGAAAGCTAAAAACCCGTCACATATTCTGCAGACTGATGACCAAAGGTTCGTGGCTGGATTTCCGGGGCCGGACTAATGCGGACAGGTTCTTTGCAAAGCAAGCGGCTAGGGGCAGCTAGTCGGGCCGATGAAATGTTCGTGGTGAAAGTTTACTGTAAGATCGAGACGACGGCACAACGAACACTTTATCGGCCCGACTAGCTGCCCCTGAGGATGCACCTGGCTCGGATGACCATGTAAAATGGCGGTCCCGTCTCCACCAGGAGAAGTAAAAATTGTGTCGCCAGTTAGTATCCTTGACACTCAAATAAAGTGCTTTTTTTTCACTCTGAGATATATATGTCACAGTCGTACTACTCGCGAGACTACTCGAAGCTATTCGAAAGCAGTGCATAACTACTTTGAACATGAATCTGTGTGTTATTCGTTTGTAACCCGGCCGTATAAGTGTATACAAATAGTCAAACAATTTCAGAGTCCATGGTGTAGCCTGCCTAGCAAACGTTTCCGAATGAATTCCACATTTCTGCTCTCCCCCGACTCTCTTGACGAGCTCGCGCGGAAACGCTTGCCGCCGGCACGAAGTGCTGATTATAAAGTCTCGGAAATACAGGATGTTTTTTATTATTCCGTCAAACCATCAAAACATGTCAAGAAACTCTATTTGATTGGCTAATAATACAGAGTTTAGTCTGGGTCACAAGACAAGACTTCCTTGTTCATTCGCAAAGCCATTCCCTTGATCGTCAACAACTAGGCCATAATAAATTTTTGAAATGTAATCTTGACTTGTTTACAACCTTTTCCATGGATATAAAGACCTTGCTGGACAATCTTCATGATGAGGTATCCTGTTCTGTGTGTATGTGTACATTCACTGATCCTAAACAGTTGCCTTGTTTGCACAGTTTCTGTCTTCATTGCCTGAACGGAATTCAACGAACGAGCGGCATCCATGGCAAAATCACATGCCCCGAGTGTAGAAGACAGTTTCAAATCCCTAGAAGTGGAAATCCTGGCGAACTTCCCACCAATTTTCGTATCAACAGTTTGCTAGATGTCTTGGCAATAAAAGAATGCAGTACAGCTAACGTGAAATGTGGAAACTGCAACAAACGGAGCGCCCAGACCTTATATTGCTTCCAGTGTTGTTCTTTCTGGTGCGACTAATGTGTTTTAGCACATAACATAATACGCACCAATAAAGAACACAGAACGGTGGCACTGAAGGATTTTCAAAATCAGAACATCGAGGCCGTGTTAAAGAGACCGTCATTTTGTCAAGAGAAACGACATGAAAACAAAGAGTTGGAGCTCTTTTGCAAGGACTGTAAAGTCGCCATTTGTAACACTTGTGCTATAACACTCCATGAAGGTCACGGAAAGATGCTTTTGGAAGAAGCTACAGACGCGCGCAAGACTCAGATCAACTCCATGACTCAATCTTTAATAGAAAAAGCGCAAGAAAAACGCCAAGAACTCGAGCAATTGAACCAAAAGAGCACGGACTTTAAACTGCAAGTTGCCGACTTTAAAAGCCATGGGCAGACACATATAGATCAAGTTATTGCAATCATCGAAGCGGGGAAACAGGATGTTTTTGATGCAGTCGATAATCAAGCGAAAAAATCACTGAAATCTCTCTCACAGAAAAAAGACCAAGTTGAAAATCAAGTGAAATTAATTGAATCGGCAATTGAACAAACTCTTGTGAAACGAAGTTTTAGTACTGAAATCCTTGGATTCAGTGAAACATTTGATGCACTCCCTGAGGAACAGGGCACCCAAGGAAAGGGTGACACTGAATGCATTCCTCGCCTTAGTTTTACTAAAAGTGAAAAACTGATTAACGTGTTGAATAGTGAAGGGATAGGTAATGTAAAAACTGTTTTAAGGGAAACTAACGTGCAACAATTAGAAGCTAAAGGTAAAGAAAGTAGTAAAGTAGTTGGTGGGGATAAAGGGACAAATGTTGGTGACAGTCCTCTTGAGACTCAGGTACAAACCAGGTGCTTCAGATCTGTGCTGTCATTTGGACGACAAGGTGAGTCTGTTGGAATGCTTAAGAAACCCTGGGGGGTGGCAGTGAGTGATCGTGATGAAATTGCTGTGACTGATTACGGTAACCATAGGGTTTCAGTGTTTAGTAGTGACGGTACCCACTTAAGATCGTTTGGTAGGAAGGGTAAGAATAATGGTGAGTTCCGGGACCCTACAGGGATCGCTTTTGATAGTCATGGCAATATTGTAGTGGCATACTATGGTAACCACAGGGTGCAAGTCTTTGATAGGAATGGTAACTTTCTTTATAGTAAGTTTGGTGAAAGAGGAAGTCTTGATAATCAGCTTAAATTCCCTGCAGGTTTATCAATAAACGGCAACGGTGATATTATTGTTGCTGATAAAGGTAACAAATTAATCAAGATATTCTCTTCTAGTGGGGAGTATTTACGTAAATTTGGTGGATCAGGTTCTTTGGTCAAACCCTTTCACTGTATCCAACACGGTCAATATTTTATAGTCTCAGATGCTGATGATCATTCCATTAAAATGTTTAACCTGAAGGGAAAGTTTATTTCTAAATTTGAAAAACAGGGGAACAAGGATGGAGAGTTCAATTGGCCCGCTTATTTGTCAGTTAACAAAGAAGGATTGCTAATGGTCTGTGATTCAGAAAATCACAGAGTTCAAGTATTTGAACTGAGTGGAAAGTTTGTTACAAAGTTTGGAAGTCAAGGTAGCGCCAGAGGGGAGTTTAAGATCCCAGTTTCTACAGCAAATCTTAGTGATGGAAGAATAGTTGTGTGTGAATTTCATAACAACCGAATCCAGGTATTTAAGCATAAATGAGATAATTTTGCCAGCGAATACAACCGTCTTTCCTCCCTCCTCGTCGTTAGGGACCTTTTTCGGGAAACATCTCTGCCGCGAAACTTTCTAATAGCGGCGAGGAGAGACAGATTCGTAGCGTGAAGCTAGAAATAATCCTACCTTTGATGTAAGACTTGAGATTCATCAGTTCAATATTATATATTGATCATTAGATACACAGTTCATATTTCTGGAGAAAATCAATTTTGTGCGATTATTTTGTTTAGACGTTTTGATGCTTGTCGAAATTGATGTATTATGTTCTACTTGTAAGTATATTTTGCCCACAAATGATATAGATTTCCACTGTCGCGTAAAAGTTAAATTTGAAGCGCGTAAATGCAATACTTGGAAAGAAAAACTGCAATATATTGATTAGATCCACAGCTTATTTTGGTGAAAAAAAAAAGCAATTAATTGAGATACTTTTCTCTTACATTGTAAGTTCACATTATTACTAATTTGCAAATACTTTGCTTCATATCTAGAAATGTATTATACTGTTCAATATTTACCTACCGCATTTTTGAAAGTGTTATTTTTTAGTGTGTTTTAACCTGTTCAATAGCGAGCACAGCCTGAATGGTTCACATTTTGTAACTAAACGGCATGTTTTTACTTAGCTTTTTTCAGTAGTAACAGACGTACACATTTCTTAAAAAGAAAAATACTATTCCCTGTCAATAACTCAAGTCAAGCTGATTACTTTTTGCCTAAATAAACAACAGTGTAAACTAAATGCGTTGTTGCTTTATTTTATGTCTCATAACTGAGTCAAGGGCGAATTTACGGGTTGGGGAGGGGGGAGGCCGCTGTCACCCCTTTTTCTTTGAAATTTTATTTCATTTTTATAGAAAATCAGAAAAATAAAAAGTATCTATATAGCTGACAAGTGTCCCGGCCACTCGTGTCTGAATTTTATGGATCCGCCCCTAATGTATGCAATAAGCTGAGCAGGAAAGTCGACAATGCCACTTAATAGCCTTACTTCTTGTGTCTCGCTTAAGAGAAAACTAGACAAAGATAGCAGTGGCGTTGGAAATTGCTGAAGGCCGCCTCTCCCGGCATTTTGTCTCATGACTGCGCTACCCTTGCTCTCCTAGATACCTTTCCAAAGGCGGCTACAAGCAAACTCCTTTGAGGCTTTTCGTCGAGTTGAAATTTATATTGCGGCCGATTTAAGAAGAAATCCACACCAAACTCCAGATGATAATTATTCCAAGTCCCTTAGTGCGGTTTGTACGCTTTGACTTTTTCACTTGGTAACCTGGCTGGAGATCGATATAACAAAACAATTACGCGTACAAATACTTCAGTTTTGTACAGCATTGGGCACTGACCGGCAAACAAGTCGGGTTTGTTTTTCTCAAAATCGGTTCAGCGTAGTTTTAGCTTTTCTCCCCAGTCTCGCCCTTTTGTGCGATTATGGCTCTAGACCTTTTTTTTACTGTTCGCACGGCGTACTTGAATACGCAAAAACAACGTGACTGTTTTGCAGTTTACATTGGGCAGGGGGCAGAGGAAACAAGGGAAAAAGAGGTACAAAATAGTATCCTCCCTACACACTTTTGACGATTGTCCCAAGAGTTGTAGTTGCACCCATGCAACAATCCCTTTTGTGCTCGCTATCAAATAAATGCAGTTTACATGCCTTGAAACTGAAGTGGGAAGGTGTTCTTTGTTTATTATGATCGAAAATTTGTAAGAGAAGCGATGAAGCAAATGAACCAATTAGAGTCAGTTAATTAACCGAAACTATTTCATGATTGCAGGTTTCATTACAGTAATTGTTCTAATTGAAGCTCCTGTTTTTGACTCTGTTTTGACTCCTGTTTTGAATTGTCCCCAGTCATCTTCGCGTAACGCGTGGCGGGAGCACGGGGTGATCACACCACAGTGCGCCACTAAGGAGAGACAGAGAGACAGAGACGACCGGGGACGGGGCAGCATCCGCTTAATTTTTAACAACAACAACATCAAAAGCGATGACAGTTTATCCAATTTGAAAATAATTTATGACCGTGTTACCCACAATTAGCAAAGCTATTCCAGGTGGGTAACACTGATAAAAAATAGTCTCCTTGAGTAAATACAATGTTCTAAAG
>BOPM01000741.1:160020-177756 GCA_022179025.1 Porites australiensis
TAAGGGAAAAAGAGTTAAAAAATAGTATCCTCCCTACACACTTTTGACGATTGTCCCAAGAGTTGTAGTTGCACCCAACATTCCCTTTTGTGCTCGCTATCAAATAAATGCAGTTTACATGCCTTGAAACTGAAGTGGGAAGGTGTTCTTTGTTTATTATGATCGAAAATTTGTAAGAGAAGCGATGAAGGAAATGAACCAATTAGAGTCGGGGAATTAACCGAAACTATTTCATGATTGTAGGTTTCATTACAGTAATTGTTCTAATTGAAGCTCCTGTTTTTGGCTTTGTTTTGACTCCTGTTTTCACTCGTGCCAAGTCGTCTTTGCATAACACGCGGCGGGAGCAGGGGGTGATCACACCCCTTGCGCCACTAAGGAGAGACAGACACGACCGGGGACGGGGCAGCATCCGCTTAATTTTTAACAACAACAACAACATCAACAGCGACGACAGTTTATCCAATTTGAAAATAATTTATGACCGTGTTACCCACAATTAGCAAAGCTATTCCAGGTGGGTAACACTGATAAAACAACAGTCGCCTTGAGTAAATACAAAGTTCTAAAAAAAAAAAAGTGCGTAAAGCAGATTGTAGCGGAGACTTGAGGGTCCCTCCTGTTCAAAGTTGATCGACCAGAATCGGTGCCCCTTTCGTGGACGTGCCTTTCTGTTCCTCTAAAGAGTTTTTTTCTTGATCTCACCGGACACGTGCACACCACTGACATCTTAACACTAAAACGTCCCTAGCTGACAGGAGCGAGGAGAGAAGGCTGTGTTCGCAAGTTAGAGAAACCAGACGAAGTGCTATAAGTCTAGTTCAGATGACCAAAAAATAGTCTTCGTTTCCTTGGTCAGTACAGTGTCAGTCGGCGCGAAATCACATCCAGTCTATCTGGCGATAATCCATTCAATTAATTACACATGCAAAAAGTTGATTACGCATGGCAAGAGCTTGTTTGACAGCTCAAAACGATATGTCGCTACAAAGACGGCCTCATTCCAACTGCAGAAATGGAACACTTAGTAGTAGTTTGAATCATTCAAACTGTAGCCTTTTAAAAAGTTAATCTATAGCTACTGAATTGAAAAACAAAATCACGGGTTAGTCGATGTAGTTGATGTAACTCTTTATACGGTTCGTGCGAATTAAAAGTTCTGATAACGTATTCAAAATACATCATCAACTTCTTTTGAATATACATCGAGGTTTTTCTTGTCGAGGGTGAGCCCGTTTAAATAGGTGATTAAGGACGTCAATTTGACTGAGTCGTTATTATTTTTAGGTTTTCCGCCTAGGTATGTTCATGAATCTGCTATACTCGCTTATTTGCTTTAAGCTTTATTTTTTCACAGCGTGTTTTCAGCTTATTAGCTTCACTGCTTAACAATTAATTGCTTTTTTTAAAATAATTTAAGTGAACATGAGGTGGGCCAACTAAGACCAACTAAAACAAAAGAAGCTCTTCCCCTCCCCTCCCCTTCTAACGTTTTATGAAGGTTATCTCTTTGCCCTTACCCACCCCTTCCCCCTGTTCCTAGGCCACCTACCCATCTCTTGACATTTTACGAAAAGTAGAAGCCTGCAAATACAGCTGTCTAAACTGAGAGAGCAGCATTCGCAGGCTCGAAAAGTGGCAGGTAAACAGCAAATACTTGCCTAATATGCCGGTTTGGATAATGATCACAAGAGGTTTTAACATTAACACCTATACAGCCTGGTACAATTCGCTTTATTAATTGTTGTGGTCGCTGCTGATTGAGACACAAAACCTCAATTGACAACTGTCAATCTCGTACTCAGAACTATTGGTCATTCCACACCCTAAAAACATGGGCTGGAAGGGTATTTTCGGGGTTCCTGGATTTGACCAAAATACGGTACGGGATTCAGGAAAAACACAAAATATCTTGGCGGGAAACGGGATTTGATTGCTACCCGGGAAGCGGGATTCACCACAATTTAGGGCGCGGGATGTAGGATTTTTTTCCCTCTCTTTCAGGAACGGGAAATCATGACGACTCAATACGCGTTATTGGCAGCAAATGCGATTTAACAAGGCGAGCGTTCAGTTGTGTCTCCTATCAACTGAGCAAAATATATACGGTGATCTGGTTAATGACTGTCTAACTGAAACGTTCAGGTAGTGAACAGACGATCTGAGCGGACACAAGACTCACTATTTCAACCAGATGCCAAGAAAGTGCGCATGGTGCAACAGCAGTCTAATTTCCCTCTATTCTAAAAAAACTCCTGATCGCAGGTTTCCTTATTTATAAGTACATTCATAGTTTTGGCGTCGTTCTTTCGTACAGCCACAGCCGAGTCTGCTAGCGCCAGAAAAGACTATTCCAGGCGCCAGACTAGGTGGGGACAGCGCAAAGAAAAGCAAGCAGAAAAAAAGCGTTGGGGGCTGCCGGAGAGACGGGGAAGAAACCCTCCTCTCGTCCCTCTCTCCCAATTTCTTTTTTTTTTCCCTTTTTTTCCCTGCTCTGTTGTGCGCCACTTTGAAACAGGCTAGCGTCAGGACTAACAGCACGATCCAAAAAGATTAAATGTTTTTTATCCCGCTACGCAATGAACACAAAGAGCTGTAGAGATTCCATTATTAGAGGAAATAAGGTAGCTGTATAACTGATGCGCTCAATGGGTAGCTAAGAATTTCACGATCAGGCGCGGATCCACACCGGCTTCTACCGTTTTATGAAAATCGGTCAGATTTTTCGTAAACAAATAATCTTTTCATAAAAAAAAAAAATTTTCCAAGTTGAAATCTGGCCAATATCCGGTCTGAATGACTCAGAAACCCAGGAAAGAGGACTACAGAATGTTAAAATCCCCCCAAAATTCCCGTTTCCATTTGGTGCAAGTTCTGGATCCACTTGGAAACTAGGAAATCGGTCAGTATTTAAAGACCCGAGCTTGCACGTGTACAGTTTATCCGAATCAGTGATGTAAATTAAAATATTATCTGAGAAGTTTAATAAAATATTTTAATAATCCATGCTTTAAAAACAAGCCGATTAGAGGTAAACGATATTTTTTATTTTTGGAAATACGTCAGAACATCAAAACACGTCAAGCAACTTCATTTAATTGGCTAATAAAATAAAGGTTAGTCTAGGTCAATAGTTTGGAAAGAAAAGGCTTTCATTATTCTTAGTTTCGCATAGCCGCCTCCTCGATCATCGACAACCACACCTCAAATTTCAAAACTTTCATGTTTGTTCTCGACCTTTTCCATGGATATTAAGACCTTGCTGGACAATCTTCATGATGAAGTGTCCTGTTCTGTGTGCATGTGTACATTCACTGATCCAAAGCAGTTGCCTTGTTTGCACAGTTTCTGTCTTCACTGCCTGAACGGAATTCAACGAACGAGCGGCGTCCATGGCAAAATTACATGCCCCGAGTGCAGGAGACAGTTTCAAATCCCTGGAAGTGGAAATCCCAGCGAACTTCCCACTAATTTTCGTATCAACAGTTTGCTAGATGTCTTGGCAATAAAAGAGTGCAGCACAGCTAACGTGAAATGTGGAAACTGCGACAAGCGGAGCGCCCAGACCTTATATTGCTTCCAGTGTTGTTCTTTCTGGTGCGAAGAATGTATGTTAGGACATAACATAATACGCATCAATAAAGAACACAGAACGCTGGCACTGAAGGATTTTCAAGATCAAGACATCGAGGCCGTGTTAAAGAGACCGGCATTTTGTCAGAAGAAACGACATGAAAACAAAGAGTTGGAGTTCTTTTGCAAGGACTGTAAAGTCGCTATTTGCAACACTTGTGTTGTAACACTTCATGAAGGTCATGGTAAGATGCTTTTGGAAGAAGCTACAGACGAGCGCAAGACTCAGATCAACTCCATGACTCAATCTTTAATAGAAAAAGCACAAGAAAAACGCAAAGAACTCGAGCAATTGAACCAAAAGAGCGCGGACATTACACTGCAAGTTGCCGACTTTAAAAGACAAGTGCAGACGAATGTGGATCATGTTATTGCAATCATCGAAGCGAAGAAACAGAATGTTTTTGATGCAGTCGATAATCAAGCGAAAAAATCACTGGAATCTCTCTCAAAGAAAAAAGACGAAGTTGAAAATCAAGTCAAATTAATTGAATCGGCAATTGAACAAACTAAAGCTCTTGTGAAACGAAGCTTTAGTACTGAAATCCTTGGATTCAGTGAAACATTTGATGCAATCCTACAGGAAAAGGGCACCCAACAAAACCGTGACACTGAATGTATTCCTCGGTTTAGTTTTACTAGAAGTGAAAAACTGATTAACGTGTTGAACAGTGAAGGGATAGGTAATGTAAAAACTGTTTCAAGCGAAACTAAAGTGAAACAATCAGGAGCTAAAGGTAAAGAAAGTAGTAAAGTAATTGCTGGGAATAAAGGGGCAAATGTTCGTGACAGTCCTCTTGAGACTCAGGTACAAACCAGGCGCTTCAAATCTGTGCTGTCATTTGGACAACATGGTGAGTCTGTTGAAATGCTTAACCCTACGAGGCCTTGGGGGGTGGCAGTGAATGATCATGATGAAATTGCTGTGACTGACTTCTGGAACCACAGGGTTTCAGTGTTTAGTAGTGACGGTACCCACTTAAGATCGTTTGGTAGGAAGGGTAACAATAATGGTGAGTTCCTGTCCCCTAAAGGGATCGCTTTTGATAGCCATGGCAATATTGTAGTGGTAGACTCTAATAACCACAGGGTGCAAGTCTTTGATCGGAATGGTAACTTTCTTAGTAAGTTTGGTGAACAAGGAAGTCTTGATAATCAGCTTAAATTCCCTCGAGGTTTATCAATAAACGGCAACGGTGATATTATTATTGCTGATAGAAATAACAAATTAATAAAGATATTCTCTTCTAGTGGAAAGTATTTACGTAAATTTGGTGGAGCAGGTTCTTTGGTGGAGCCCTGTCATTGTATCCAACATGGTCAATATTTTATAGTCTCAGATTATGGTGATCATTCCATTAAAGTGTTTGATCTTGAGGGAAAGTTTATTTCTAAATGTGGAAAACAGGGGAACAAGGATGGAGAGTTCAATCAGCCCCGTTCCTTGTCAGTTAACAAAGAAGGATTGCTAATGGTCTGTGATTCAGAAAATCACAGAGTTCAAGTATTTGAACCGAGTGGAAAGTTTGTTACAAAATTTGGAAGTGAAGGTAGCGGGAGAGGAGAGTTGAAGAATCCAGTTTTTACAGCAATTCTTAGTGATGGAAGAATAGTTGTGTGTGATTGGTTTAATAATCGAATCCAGGTATTTGAGCAAACATGAAATAATCTATAACCTGCGAATAAAACCGTCTTTCCTCCTCCTCGTCGTTAGGGACATTTCGCTGATTTCAAACGTCTTTGCCGCGAAATTTCCTAATAGCGGCGAGGAGCGAGGGTAGACGGCTGTACTCACAGCGGGCTTGAAATAATCCTACCTTTGATGAAGTAAGATTTGAGATTCAGGTCCCGCTATAATACATATTGATCATCAGCTCCACAGTTCATTTTTCTGGAGGAATCAATTTTGTGCGATTATTTTGTTTAGACATTTTGATATGTCGAAATTAACGTATTATGTTCTACTTGTAAATATGTTTTGTCCGTAAATGATATGGATCAGTCCACTGTCGCGTAAAAATTGAGTTTACGCCGGCGCCACCTTCCTTACATTGCCTTTATTTTATTTACGCGTGTAAATACAATGCTTAGAAAAAAAACTGGGGCATATATTGAATTGACTAGTTCCAAAAAAAGCAATTAATTGAGATAATTTTCTCTTACATTGTAATATCACATTATTACTAAATGAATTTGCAAATACTTCATATCTAGAAGTATTATACTGTTTAATATTTACATACATTTTTGAAAGTTTCATTTTTGAATGGGTTTTAACTTGTGCAATAGCGGAGCTAGCAGGGACAGCCTGAGTTGTCAATTTTGTAAGTAAACGGCTTATTTTTACTTACCTTTTTTCAGTAGTAACAGACGTACATATTTCTCAAAAAGCAAAATACTCTTTCGCTGTAAATAACTCAAGTGGATTATGTTTTGTCTAAATAAACAACAGTGTAAATGCTATGTTCCTTGTATTCAATGTCTCCTAATAGTCAAAGGCGGGTTTAGGGGCGGGGGAGTGGGGACGAGGAAGCCGCGACCACTCCTTTTTTCTTTGAAATTTTGTATCATTTTTATAGAATTCTCAGTTTATATAGCTGGCAAGTGTCTCGGCCACCCCTTTTTGAATTTTCTGGATTCGCCCCTGCTATTGTATGCAATAACCTGCAAAGGAAAGTCGACAAGGCCACGTAACAACTCGTTTTGCCTCTTGTGTCACTTGAGAAAAACTAAACAAATTTAGCAGTGACGTTGGAAATTGGTGAAGGCCACCTCTCCCATTTTGTCTCATTTACTGCCGGCCACCCAAGCACAGGGTACAAGTGTAATTGGCTGGAATGGTAACTTTCTCAGTAAGTTTGGTGAAAGAGGTGATGACCAGCTTAGTGAACTTGAACATTTCATGATCAAAATACGGTGACAGTAATATTAGGAAGCTTAAGCAACTATGAGGACGACGACGACGACAACTTCAAAAAACAATAGGTTTAATGATCAAAACAACAGCTCTGCACGTGCATCACGCTTTTTAGTACATTTCTTTGACGTCCACTGGACTACGATGTGAAATCTCCTAATTTGACGTTCTATGGAGGACGTGGACATACGACGACGAATTGCCCTTCCTCTTTTTGAACTTGAATAAAATCCTTAAGAATTCAACTCCAGGAAAAGTCGCCTGCATTTGACATATTGAGCGGGTCCAAATAAACGCGATTAAGTTTGAAAGAACGCAAATTCATTTTTTTAGGGACGTTTTCACTGCCGTCGTCTTCGTCGTTGCTTAAGGTCCCTATTATTGTTGCTGATAAAGATAGCAAATTCATCAAGATATTCTGTTATAGAGAGGAGTGTTTATGCACATTTGGTGGAGCAGGTACTCATGTTTACCAATCCCTATCACTGTATCCTACACAGTCAATATCTTATACAGTTGAAACTCTCTACAACAGCCACCTTGGTGACAGAAAAAAGTGGCCATTGTAGAGAGATGGTCGTTGTAAAGGCTGAAACAACAGTGAATGTACGGACAGTCCGCCTAAAAAAAAAAATGGCTGTTGTAAAGAGGTGGCCGTTAGTGGATGTTCAAGTGTAGTCTAAAACTCTGGTTATCATCTCATTAAAATGTTTGATCCTCAGGGAAACTTTGGTTAATTTGTAGAAAAAAGGACCAAGGATGGAGAATTCAACTATCCTCGTTCTCTGTCAGTTAGAAAAGCAGGACTGACTGCTTATGGTCTGTGATTCCACCAACCACGGAACTTAGGTGTTTTAACTGTGTGGAAATTTTGTTGCACTGACAACACTTTTTGTTGTGAGTTATTAAGCCGGGCTGGTTTAGGACAATGTGTAATGCAAGCATCTACAGAACTGTGCCTGGCCTTTCTTGAATTTTTTACTGTTTTAGAAAAAATGGTTTTTTCAACTAGACCCAGTCCCCCAAGGCAGTTTTATCATATCCCAACGCCTTCGCTTTTAAATGTCTAAAAAAGGCCAAGAACAGACTGAAGTGACACATTAAACGGCCGGTATAACAAATGAGGACACAGGAAAAAAAAATTTTGCCGTTTCAAGAACAAGCTTTTTCAGCGTTTTACGTGTCTTAGATGTAGACCACCCTCTCACTTTTGACGTGAGCAAATTGAGGCCCATGCCTTAATTTACCCGAGTATTCCGAAACACGGTCAATCGAACCGACGCCCTTAGTCTTCTCAGCAAGATTTCGATGCCCTTGCTTCTCGCCTCTAGCCTGCGGACGCAGACGTATTTCCGGTCGTCGCTTCTCTCCATCCGGGTGGAGAGAAGCGACGACCAGAAATACTTCTTTGTCCGCAGGCTCGCCTCAGGCTCCTAAGAGAAAACTAAAGGAAGAAGGCAGTTTGCTTGGGTGCCAAGTAGGCTAATTCTAATGCGAGTTTGATTTGGAGGTAAAGGTGGGGTCACGTGAAGCTCTCTCTCTCTCTCTCTCTCTCTCCAATCCTCTTCAACTCACTTTTCTCACCGTCTCTTTGCCCCAGTCCCCTTAGAGAACCTGCTCACAGACTATCAACTTATTTCTGGCTCTCGACCCTTGCGAAAAGTGGGGAGGTGAAACAGAATACAAAAACACTTGCAATGTGGGTTCTAAGGCAATCTCGTAGATGATTGCTAGTCACGAAACTTTAACTTGGTTTTAACTGTTAATGACACACCCTGAAAATAGGCGTTCGAGAGACTTGCCGGGTTACCTTCGGTTTGTAATGACCACAGCTGAAGGCGAAAAGAAAAGGTATTAAAAATATTATCTCAAGATGATAACCATTTTCAACAGCTAGGGTAGTTTTAGTAGCAATATCAGTAAAACTGCTTATCGATGAGCCACTTAAAACTGAAATGATCAAACTTTAGATGCGATGTCCCTTATTTTAGCTGTTTGTTTTTGTTTCACTAATTCAGTTTGCCCTTTTTTCTAATTCCTTTGTTTCAGACTTTCTTTCACCAGCTGTGGTCGTTTCAATAAACCGAGCATAACTTACCTGATTAACTCGGCAAGTCTCGCGAACTTAACACTCATTTTTCAGCGAATGTCCACCACCAAGTTTAGTGCAGAAAATATTGACGATCTATCGATGAGCCTCTCAAACCTGAAACGACCAAACTTGAGATAAGTTATGCCTTCTGTTCATTTTCGTCTCATTCGTTGTAACACCTCACCGCGCAATACAGTGTTGTTACAGTTGTAATATTATAAACCAGAAATAAAGTGATTATGTGGAGCTGTACGTACTAGAGCTAGAGTCAGACAAGTAATCGGGTCAGTAGATCTAATATCCTTTACAGAAAGTGGAGTCTGAAGCTAGAGATTGCAGTTCGTGTCGCGATTCTCAAGCAGGGTCATCTTTGCTTTTCACCTAAAAACTGGTGAGCGATCATTTTCAATTTTCCGATTTTCTCTTCAGGCAATACAAGCTGTTTTTAATTGATATATTCGCAATCGGCGAGTTATTTAATTTGCAAACGAATGGAGAAAATGTACAACTACACCACACTGAGGCTTTTGGCGAGTTGAGAAAAATTCTCCCCCATCATTTAAGAAGAAATCTACACTCAAACTGCAAATGCGCATATTATTCTAATTTCCTTGCTGTGCTACAATGATGGTAGCTAGCTTTGACTTTTTGACTTGGTAAAGAACATAGGAAGCCACCCAAGAATTTTTTGCTCGCGTTCCAAAGGAGTTTAATGTATTCAAATGTATGTTTATTATGATCGAACAATTTGAAGACAGACGAGCCAGCAAGCGATCCAATCAGTAACCAAAACTATCTCCTATAAAATTTGGGCCAATCATGTTGCAGGGTTTTTTTCGCAATGATCGTTGCAATTAATGGACAAAAAAGGTCGGAGTTTAAATCTAGTACGTAGGTAGAAGCTGCGGGCGAGAACGTCTTCTTCTTCGTACCTGTTTCGCTGTTCGTGAAGTAAGATCTTGTGACCCTTTGTCTCTTTTCTTCCGCTTAATTTCCCATCACGTCGTCCTAGCCTTGTCGTTTTCTCTCCTACCCAAGGCAAATTCTAAGGATTAGCGACGTTGGGAGTCCCCGTTCAAAGTTAATCCACCATAATAGATATCGCACCTTTCTCTGTGAGTTACTTTTTGAACTCCCCGAACGAACAGGTGCACACAACTGACAGAGAAAAGATTTTTTGTTGGAGGTAATACGTTGACGATGAGTTATCTTCATTGACGAATTTTCTATTGCACAACTATTGTTATACTAATGCTCTCGTGAACGAAGCCAGTTTAAAACTTTCAGTTACAATTGTTCACCGCCTATCGTTTTTGGCAAGACAAGCTGCGTATCTTTCCTTCTTCTTTTTCTTTGAAAATTTTTAGGATAAGCAACACGTACTTTCCCGATAACCTAGTACTAGGAGTATTGCAGCACGTGGAAAAGCGTGCGTAGCGAGAGGTCCATTTTGGCTTGTCCTCCGCACATGCCATAGTGTCGACGGCATCGTTTTTCGCTCTTGAAGTTATCTCTGAGGATAATGAGAGACCAGTGCTAGTACAAGTGTTCTAGTTCGGATGTTTAAAAAAATGGTCTTTCGATGGTTTTCCTTGTCAGCCCCTCGAAACGATATCCAATCTATCTAGTGATAATCTATTCAATTAATTCTACACAAAGTTGCAATTACGCAATAACTTATTCATTCGACAGCTCAAAACGATATTTCGCCACAAAGAATCCGCTAGTTTAACTGCAGAAATGTAATAATCGCAGTTTTAATCAATCAAGCTGTAGCCAGTAGCCGTTAACAAATCTACTGAATTGAACGTAAAACTGATGCCAGCGAGAGTATAATCCTTTGAACAAAATGAAAGAGAAATGAAAGTTTATGAATGTAACGTCAACTTATTTTGAATATACACCCCATTTTACTCGACTTGCCGGCCTCACGAATTTTATGGCAGAAAAGCTGTTAAGCAAGCGGAGCGTGATTTTTGGCAGGTCATTTATAGGAGTCGACACAGATCGATTTGAAAAGCTTTGAAATATTCTAATCTCCACAGTTCTTGGCCCGTAAGTTCATGTACCTGATATACTCAGTCAGACATCCTGGTACAAGTCGCTTTATTGTTGTGATCGCTGCTGTCTAAGACACAAAACCTCAATTGACAACTGTCAACCTCGTACTCAGAGCTATTGGTCATTTCACACCTTAAAAACATGGGCTGGAAGGGTATTTTCGGGATCCTGGATTTGAACAAAATACGGTGCGTGATTCAGGAAAAACACAGAATATCTTGGCGGGAAACGGGATTTGATTGCTACCCGGGAAGCGGGATTCACCAAAATTTAGGGCGCGGGGTGTAGGATTTTTTTCCCTCTCTGTCAGGAACGGGAAATCATGACGACTCAATACGCGTTCTCGGCGGCAAATGCGATTCAACAAGGCGAGCGTTCAGTTGTGTCTCCTATCAACTGAGCAAAATATATGTAGTGATGTGGGTATTGTCTAACTGAAAATTCAAGTGGTGAACAGACGTGCTGAGCGGACAGAAGACTCACTATTTCAACCAGATGCCAAGAAAGTGCGCATGGTGCAACAGCAGTCTAATTAATGAAATTTTCCTTCTATTCTAAAAATACTCCTGATCGCAGGTTTCATTATTAATAAGTACATTCATAGTTTTTGAGTCGCTCTTTCGTACAGCCACAGCCGAGTCAGCTAGCGCCAGAAAAGCCTATTCCAGGCGCCAGACTGAGTGGGAACAGCGCAAAGAAAAGCAAGCAGAAGAAAAAGAGTTGGGGGCAGGGAGAGAGGGGGAAGAAACCTTCCTCTCTCCCCTCTCTCCCAATTCCTTTATTTCGCTTTTTTTCCTCCGCTCTATTTTGCGCCACCTTGGAACAGGCTAGCACCAGAAGTAACGCAGCGATCCAAAAAGACTAAATTTTCTTTATCCCACTACGCAACGAACACAAAGAGCTGTAGAGATTCCAGAAGCAGTTTAAAAACTTCAGGGCGTTAAGATGTTACACGATGACGATCAGCGCAACGAGGATTTTTAGTGCAATGCACCAGCATTACAACATATTGCTGTGAGTTTCGAATGGTTGCAACATTGTTTCAACATTCCAACACCGTGTTGCGCGAAAAATCGCCCTTGCGAATCGTCTCGTGTAACACTACCTTTAGAGGAAATCACAAAGAGTAAAGGCCTAAGTGACTTTTCTCAATGAGAACGCAAGTTGTGTGTCAATATGAGTTTGACACACTTATCCATGTCATCCAGGGAAGCCGTGGATGCTAGCTATTCTCAGGTATTCGATATAGTAACTACTAGATGTCGGTAGGCACACGTGCTGGACGGCATATCACGGTTAATGTATGGTGCTCTTTCGTCGTACTCCGATATAAAAAGCCATTTGTTTTATGGAATGGCATTGGCATCGCAAATCGTAAGGACCAATCTAAATCTTACACTTGTTAGCTTTTGTAGCAAAATCAGTCTTTTCTAACGAACGTCTCGGGTTTGGACACAAAACACAGGATACGGAAAAGCGATGAAACGTAAAGAAGTGCAGGATGCGGGATTAACGTGAAATAGTACCGGGAATAAGGAATCAAGATCCCGCCTCCCCAGCCCCCTTCCAGTCCCTGTAAAAATGGTCATTCCGGAAACACTAGTATCATGTCGGTCAACTTTTTTTTATTATGACTCATTTAGTGTCCGAGTGATCATGATTTAGACGATTTGGCTTGCACGAGATTATTCCCCACCCTCACCCGTTTGCTGTATCGGCCGGCGGTTCCAACAAGAATATAATTCAAAACCACTTAAACATAGCATTGATCAACGTATTCTCGTATTTAAATGGTAGATATAGGCATACTTTTATCTCCTAAAATTTTTTCCACCGTTCGGATTTCCTGGCTCAAAGTCTAGTGATCCGAAAATTATAGGGACCCAGCCTAGTCCCTAGGCGTTCTCGGCTCGGTCAATCCTGGATGCTACCCTGAGCTGTGACGTCACCGAGAGATACTCGCGCGGAGAACGGGGCTAGACAGAACGCCTAGGGACTAGGCTGATAGGGACCAAAACTTACCTTTTCGACAATTTCAGCCAGAAAAAAGGCTCCCGAAAATTCTAGGTGACCATTTTGGGGTAAAAATCCGTTAAAAATGGGCAATTATACCATTTTTCATATGTTCGAAAATCCTAGGAGAGGCACGCAAGCAAGAAATTTTACATCAAATGTTTCCGAAAATGCTAGATCTCAAATCGTCTTCCGAACAGATATTTTCCGAAAATTGACGTTGGGTGCCCCTGTTTTTATTAGGGAGCTTAAGCAAAGGCGTTTTTGAGCGATGCAAGTCAACCGGAAAAGAGAACTTTTCCCTTGATTGCCTGTTGACGATAGCAATTTTGAACTACTTAGTGTCTTTACTCTTTTAGAGGCGATTTGCTCGAAAAATGATGAGCAAAACCACAGCCCAAACATGCAAAAGGTCCACTTGCGGTTGACTTGCATCGTTCTAAAACATCTTTACTTCAGATTTTCTCTATTTTCAAACGCCACGCGCCCTCGACGAGCTCTGTAGGGAAAAAAATATCTGTAAAGTGGCTATATCACAGCACAGAGTTCAAGCAAAAGCTAATAAAATGATGATCTATTATTGGTGTTTTACAGTATTATGGCCATTGTTTTAAATTACCGTTTTTCCTCGAATAATAGCCGGGGGCAATTATTTCTTTTTTCGCAAAAAAAGGGGGCGAGATTATTAGTCGAGGGAAGGCGATTATTTCAAATATTGCTCACTGGAAGTCGTGCCCTAAATATTTTGTTTTATTTTCCCGTTAAATAAAAAAATAATCACGCCAAACATTTTAATGTTACAAATTTAATTCCTTGATTAATTTTCAGAGCTGGAATCGTCACTGATCTCATTAGACGAGGTTGCTTCAACCTGACAGGGAGAGGATAAAAGGAAGAGAAGACGGCGAGAGGGGCGGGAGAGGGGCGATTATTCGAGGGAGGCGATTATTTTAAGTATTTCCGTCAAAGGGGGGCGATTATTCGAGGGAGGCGATTATTTTAAGTATTTCCGTCAAAGGGGGGCGATTATTCGAGGGAGGCGATTGATCGAGCGACGGCTATTATTCGAGGAAATACGGTAGCTGTAAAACTAATGCACTCAATGACTAGCTAAGAATTTCACGATCAGGAGCGAGCGGATCCACACCGGCTTCTACCGTTTTATGAAAATCGGTCAGATTTTTCATAAACAAATATTCTTTTAATAAAAAAAAACTTTCCAAGTTCAAATCTGGCCAACATCCCGTCTGAATGACTCAGAAACCCAGGAAAGAGGACTTCAGAAAGTTAAAATCCCAAAAAAATCCCCTTTCCATTTGGTACAAGTCCAGATCCACCTGGAAGCTAGGAAAACGGTCAGTATTTATAGATCCGAGCTTGCACGTGTACAGTTTATCTATCAGTGATGTAAAATATTATCTGACAAGTTTAATAAAATATTTTAATAGTCCATGCTTTAAAAACAAGCCGATTAGAGGTAAACGATATTTTTTATTTTTGGAAATACGTCAGAACATCAAAACACGTCAAGCAACTTCATTTAATTGGCTGATAAAATAAAGGTTAGTCTGGGTCAATAGTTTGGAAAGAAAAGGCTTTCATTATTATTAGTTTCGTATAGCCGCCTCCTCGATCATCGACAACCACACCTACTGTATTTCAAAACATTCATGTTTGTTCTCGACCTTTTCCATGGATATAAAGACCCTGCTGGACAATCTTCATGATGAAGTATCCTGTTCTGTGTGCATGTGTACATTCACTGATCCAAAGCAGTTGCCTTGTTTGCACAGTTTCTGTCTTCACTGCCTGAACGGAATTCAACGAACGAGCGGCGTCCATGGCAAAATTACATGCCCCGAGTGCAGAAGACAGTTTCAAATCCCTGGAAGTGGAAATCCCAGCGAACTTCCCACCAATTTTCGTATCAACAGTTTGCTAGATGTCTTGGCAATAAAAGAATGCAATACAGCTAACGTGAAATGTGGAAACTGCGACAAGCGGAGCGCCCAGACCTTATATTGCTTCCAGTGTTGTTCTTTCTGGTGCGAAGAATGTATGTTAGGACATAACATAATACGCACCAATAAAGAACACAGAACGCTGGCACTGAAGGATTTTCAAGATCAAGACATCGAGGCCGTGTTAAAGAGACCAGCATTTTGTCAGAAGAAACGACATGAAAACAAAGAGTTGGAGTTCTTTTGCAAGGACTGTAAAGTCGCTATTTGCAACACTTGTGTTGTAACACTTCATGAAGGTCATGGTAAGATGCTTTTGGAAGAAGCTGCAGACGCGCGCAAGACTCAGATCAAATCCATGACTCAGTCTTTAATAGAAAAAGCACAAGAAAAACGAAAAGACCTCGAGCAATTAAACCAAAAGAGCGCGGACATTAAACTGCAAGTTGCCGACTTAAAAAGCCAAGTGCAGACGAATGTGGATCAAGTTATTGCAATCATCGAAGCGAGGAAACAGGATGTTTTTGATGCAGTCGATAATCAAGCGAAAACATCACTGGAATCTCTCTCACAGAAAAAAGACCAAGTTGAAAATCAAGTGAAATTAATTGAATCGGCAATTGAACAAACTAAAGGTCTTGTGAAACGAAGCTTTAGTGCTGAAATCCTTGGATTCAGTGAAACATTTGATGCAATCCTACAGGAACAGGGAACCCAAGGAAACCGTGACATTGAATGTATTCCTCGGTTTCGTTTTACTAAAAGTGAGAAACTGATTAACGTGTTGAACAATGAAGGGATAGGTAATGTAAAAATTGCTTTAAGCGAAACTAAAGTGCAAAAATCAGGAGCTAAAGGTAACGAAAGTAGTAAAGTAATAGCTGGGATTAAAGGGGCAAATGTTCGTGACAGTCCTCTTGAGACTCAGGAACAAACCAGGCGCTTCAGATCTGTGCTGTCATTTGGACAAAAAGGTAGGTCTGTTGGAATGCTTAACTTTCCCTGGGGGGTGGCAGTGAATGATCAGGATGAAATTGCTGTGACTGAGTTCTCTAACCACAGGGTTTCAGTGTTTAGTAGTGACGGTACCCACTTAAGATCGTTTGGTAGAAGGGGTGACAATAATGGTGCGTTCTGGTTCCCTACAGGGATCGCTTTTGATAGTCATGGCAATATTGTAGTGGTAGACTTTGGTCACCTCAGGGTGCAAGTGTTCGATAGGAATGGTAACTTTCTTAGTAAGTTTGGTGAACAAGGAAGTCTTGATCATCAGCTTCAACACCCTGAAGGTTTATCAATAAACGGTAACGGTGATATTATCGTTGCTGATATAGGTAACAAATTAATTAAGATATTCTCCTCTAGTCGCAACTATTTGCGTAAGTTTGGTGGAGCAGGTTCATTGGTCACTCCCATTCACTGTATCCAACACGGTCAATATTTTATAGTCTCAGATACTTGTGATCATTCCATTAAGATGTTTGATCTTGAGGGAAAATTTATTTCTAAATTTGGAAAACAGGGGAACAAGGATGGAGAGTTCAATAAGCCCTGTTGCTTGTCAGTTAACAAAGAAGGATTGCTAATGGTCTGTGATTCACAAAATCACAGAGTTCAAGTATTTGAACTGAGTGGAAAGTTTGTTACAAAATTTGGAAGTGAAGGTAGCGGGAGAGGAGAGTTGAACAATCCATTTTCTACAGCAATTCTTAGTGATGGAAGAATAGTTGTGTGTGATGAGAATAACCATCGAATCCAGGTATTTGAGCATACATGAAATAATCTATAACCTGCGAATAAAACCGTCTTTCCTCGCTCCTCGTCATTAGGTGCCTTTCGCGGAAAACATCTCTGCCGCGAAACTTCGTAATAGCAGCGCTGAGCAAGGAGAGTCATGATCAGCTGTATTCGCAGAGGGCTACAAATAATCTTACCTTTGAGATTCAGTTCACTATTATATATTCCTATCATTAATCAGCACCGTTCATGTTTCGGGAGGAAATCCATTTTGTGCGATTATTTTGTTTAGACATTTTGATATGTTGAAATTGGTGTTTTATGTTCTACTTGCAAATACATTTTGCCCCATAAATGATATGGATTTCCACTGTCGCTTAAAAGTTGAGTTTTCGCAAGCGCGACCCTCCTTACATTGCCTCTATTTCATTTACGCCGTAAATGCAATACCTGGAAAAAAAATAAACTGCAATAGATTGACTTATCCACAGATTATTATTATGAAAAGAAAAACTCTGTTACATTTTAAGCTCACAGTATTACTAATTTGGAATTATTTTTCTTCAAACTCTGTTCAATATTTAGATACATTTTTGAAAGTGTGTTTTTTTCAATGGGTTGTTATCTCTTCAATAGCGAGGACAGCCTGATTGGCTCACAATTTTTTAACTACAAGGCTTATTTTTACTTTTTCCAGTAGTAACAGACGTACATATTTCTCAAAAAACAAAATGCTATTCCCTTTGTTAATAACTCAAGCGGATTATGTTTTGTCTAAATAAACAACAGTGTTAGTAAATGCTTTGTTCCTATGTATTCAATGTCTCCTAATCAAGGGGGGATTTAGGGGTGGCCGAGGGGGCCGCGGTCACCACTTTTTCTTTGAAATATAGAATTTTTTTTTATAGAATTCTCAGCAAAATAAAAAGGAGCTTTAGGTAGGCAACTGTCCCGGCCACCCCTTTCTGACTTTTCTGGATCCGCCCCTGCTAATGTGTGCAATAACGTGCGAAGGAAAGTTTACAACGCCACTTAACAGTCTTGCTTCTTGAGTTTCGCGTTTAAGAGAAATACTCCAGGAAAAAACTTTATTTAGCAGTGAGGATGGAAATTGGTGAAGGCCGCCTGTCCCCGCATTTTGTCTCATGAATGTGTCACCCTTGCTCTCCTAGATATCTTTTCAAAGGGGGTTACAAGAAAAGCCCTTTGAGTCTTTTTGTCGAGTTGAAATTTATATTGCGGCCGATTTAAGACGAAATCCACACCAAACTCTAGGCACGCATAATTATTCCAAGTTCTTTAGTGCAACTTGTGCGCTTTGA
>BOPM01000742.1:21838-37086 GCA_022179025.1 Porites australiensis
GTCATAGGCTATTGTCTTGATCTCATGAATAAAATGCTGTGGTATCTCATTAACTTGCGGTGGAATCTCATTAAGTGTATCCAGTTTGACGGGTTTATCAATGATGTCATGTTCTATTTTTATCTTGTGGTGGTCATGGTTGGTATAACCGGTTTGACAGGTTTTAGTTATTTTTGGAAGATGATGTCATTTGTATTCCGGGGTACTATGATGTCATAGTTGTTTTGATTGGTTGACCGGAATTAGAAAGACGCTCATTGGCTGTCTCGTTTGACGAAGCATTCTGGTTGGTTGCCGTATTTTTTATTGTTTGAACGGCATAAAAGCCTGCTCACTGCCTTCCCGCATATTAATTATGTGCCTAGTCAGTGTCTTCCTGCATATTAATTAAGTGCCTAGTCAGTGTCTTCCTGCATACTAATTCGGTATAAGCTTACTAATACGTCGAGCGTCACTCTACTTCAATACAAACAATAGGCTTGCCTAGACTTGCCCGGTAAGTAACTTGATTAAAAGGAAAATAAGAGCGATCACCTAGCAACGCGAGAAACGGTTTCCTATATCTTATTTAGCGCTAAAACTCGGATATATAAAGAAAACACACGCACATATACACAAATTGGAGCTGAAAACGCTTTATTCCAAGTTTGTCTGACTATTACAGAACCGTTTTCCCCATCTATCTCAGGAAATGAGAGTCTTGTCATTTTCACGCACGGTTAGTTAGGTAATTATGCGAGTTCACAAGCCCAAAAAGTTGAATACAAATTAGCTCTACAGGAAAAACCTCAAGGGAGCATATTGACGTATTATTATAAAACAAATTACTTAACAAGGATCAATTGATTAAACGCGTGACTAATAATTGCTAGCAATAAACACAGATACCGTTTTAAAAACTTTATTAAAAACAAAAAGAGTCAAATACACAGCGATTAGTAAGGAAAAGGAATGAAAATTAATCCTTCGACTGACTATTACAAATCTGTCTTCTCCGTTCTATTTCAAGCAATAATAAATAATCCTTCCGTGTCTAGACAATTACCCAATGGCCTCTAAGCCAAGAGTTCGACTTTCTTTGTTTCTTTCGGTTTGTCTTGTTCTTTGTAGTTGTTCTTTTAGCTTTTGCTTTAAAAGAGGCTTTATTTCTTCGTGATCTTGACAGTTCGTACACCGTTTCTTGTGTCTGTACTGGACTGCGAGTACTAGTTGAGTGATTTTTTGAGGAATTATCCGCTTCACTTTCGTAAACGACGACTTATCGGAGATAGAACGAAAATGTTGGTTTCAATTTGCAAAATTACAAAATACCAATGCGATTCGTGTGTATGACAAGGAAGCTGAACCCAAAAGAATTCTTTTCCATAAATGAGAGTACGCACAAATCGCATTGGTATTTTGTAATTTTGCAAATTGAAGCCAATATTTTTGTTCTATTTCCGATAACTCGTAGACTTGAGTTAAATGATTTGCTAATCGAACTAAAAATTTAGAATGACATCCCGGTATGGGGCAGTGTTTACATGTTAGTTTCTTCAGGCTGACAGGACGAATGTTAGATACAAACTGAGTAAAACTATTTGCGACACGAAATTTATTGTTGATTTTCAAGGGCAGATCGGGCAGAAAGGGCAGAAAGGGCACCTTTTTAACCCCTTTGTTTTTTCCCCTGGGCGCACCGTGGAGATCTCGCGTGTAAGTCGTGCGCGTCGAGTCAGGAAACAAGCCACGATTAAATTCGACCAATGATTTATTTACAAACTAATTTCCTATGTACAAAAATCGGTAAAAAGCTACGCAAAAAAAATACTATTTACAACTAGAGGCGATCTTATATAAGTATTTCGGAAAACTATTTTGAGAGTAATTACTAATTCACGGTCAAAACTTTTTTTATTAGGCACTGTTATTTGTGATTACACTGAATAAAGATGATGATTCCAATGTTAAGAGTTGTTGCGTGACTAGCGATGCGTGACACCCACGCGAAATAGCATGATTTGCACGTGATATTTTGCATATATTTCAAAATTGACTCAAAAAACACTCGCCTAACGGCTCGTGAAATTACGTATAAGAATTTCGAAGTATCACTCATGGTATTTATGCCAAATATCACTACAAATCATGCTATTACCTATACAAATAAAGAAATAAATAAATAGACTTAAAACAACAATAACAACAACAAAAGGTAGTTACAGAGACTGACACCATCCGTCTTGGTTAGTCCTTGAATAGCAACATTTTTCCATAAGAGATTATTGGAAAACTTGTGGGACAGAAACCCCGAATACCACAGCTTATTATATCGGATGAAACAAACCACATATGTCTTTTTTTAATATTTGAGTCTTATTGATCTTGATGGTAGTACAGTCATGTACCGTTTAACAATAAAAATACAAGGTATATTACTTCTGCTAACGTATTTTAGTTGTTTAATTTTGCTGTTTTAAATAGTTTCAATACAGATATTTAGGCTTGTTTTCATTTGATTAAACTTCATTCAGTCACAAATTTGGGTCACCTATTCGGTTAGTCCTACAAATTAATTAGGTTTCCCAAACTCTGCATAATGAACCTAAAATTGAAATAACTTCTTTTCCTTTTTTCACAATCGTTTTATTTTCAGTGATTTAAGGGCATTGAAATAGAATTGTACATAGTATTAATAACTATGAGAGTTAAATACAAATTGCATGACTTGACTTATGGGAACCGAAACAGGTGGGTTGTTTCAGCCTTCACGTTTAAACCTGAATTTAATGATTGTGGCGTGGTGACGTGTCTTCTGATTTTCAGAAGTTTGTCGAGATGAGTATTTTTCGTTGTGACCTCTTTCACATCTTGACTGTATAGAAGTTTTGAAATTGTCCCTTGGATTTTCTGGTCACCTCCGTAATCGATGTATGTTATGGAAGAGTTCAATCATCTTTGACGCCGAAGAAGCTTCACACCTTCACTCAATTTATGCAATATTAATCTGAGTAATTTTCAAACTGTAATTTTACAAATACTCTGTGGAAGTTGATTTACTTTTATATTGACTGGACAGTTCAGACTTCGCAACTCAATTTGGAAAGAGTCCAGAAAAGTTTTGGCCAAACAATGAAATTGAAGGATTCTATGCTACTGAGTGCCAATCCGTAGAAACAGACTGAAAGACAAAAAGGCCTGTTTACATGGAGGGGGGCACCCCAGATGGGTGAGGTAACAAGTGGCGGATCACTCATATGCCGGGCAGGTTACCTTACTTACCTCATGCAGTGCACCCCCCCCCCCCCCCCCCCCCCCACACCCCAACCCCTTATGTAAACAGGCCCTAACGCATCAAACTTTAATTCGAGTTAAACAGATGGGCTTACTGATCAGCAAAGATAAAGTTGAAAGAAGAAAGGAGAGAGTGAATGGTGATCTTTGCAAAGAATCAAAATTGTTTCGGTAAGATCGAGGCTCTTTTTTGTTGTTTAAAATGCTGTTGTTGAAGAATACGAACTGGCTAATTTCCCGTAAATAGTTCAAGTCATAAACGGCACAATGTTCATGCAATGCTTACCACACCACGCACTAAAGATAACTCGTAATTTTTCTCTTTCGAAGCTATGCAGCCTAATGGTCTGCCCCTTATAATCTCTGTTTGCATCTATTAGCTTTTCGACTCGATATTTATTTCCCTTAATCTCGTGCACGCGCCCCGCAACGTAGTGATATCCAGGTGTAAGAACACAACAGTTTTCTCTGATCTCTGTTTCTAGAGGCAAATGACTTGGAATAACCTGAAAAAGAAAATTAAATAAATAAATAAATACATTCAGTGAAACCGGCTCTGAAATGCAACATAAACTTGGTAGAGGTGAAATCGCCATTTGATTGTAAAATTATACAGAAAGCACCCTAGAAAGCAATTTTTCAGTGCGCATGGAAATAATATTCATCGTTCACTCTGGTTGTAGTAACTTGTTACAGGTTACAACCTGTAACTTTTGTTTTCAATTTGACCGCAGAACACTCATTTTCAAAAAAATCTGACAAAGGCGACAACAGTAAAAATGTATACTAAGTGAAAAACTGAATTCGCTTCCCTTCCGAAACTATTCCAACTCGTTTTTAAATCTTTTAAAAAAGTGGGAAATAAAACTGAAGCTGAAGAGGCAGAACCGCTTCCGTCTCAGATAGATAATCAGTAAAATGCATTGCCTTCTCGTTCAAGTTGCTATAGCTAGCTGTAGAAGGATGGCAAATAATGAAAATAAAAACGTGATACTCGCGCCGAATTATTGTTTTGCAAACAAAACCTATTCCTTTTTTTTAATTCTTCGTTAACGTCGTCGTCTGAGTTTCGTAAGGTCCATATAACTGTATATTGTAACCACGTACCTGTGTGTAATCAGGATAATAACTGAGAGGTTCATTGCGGTCATGTACTTCCACTTTATACGTATCTAGATTAATTTTCTTAATACTTGTCTTCTTATAGGACATTGTTATTTGATTTTCCATCACGAACACCTCATCGCCAACTCCTGTTGAGAACCAAGAGTTACATTATTTTTTATGAGACCTCCAATTGAAAGGATTGCCCTGAACTTCTGTTCATGTAGTTTTGGGCTTCCATCAAAGTTGAGACCCTCGAAATGCCGCTTAGCTTACATTGTATTACTTCATTTTTTTTGGTTACAAAAACGATTATTATTATTTCGGTAGTGACTAGTATTATGACACCATCACCGAAGCCTATGGTGACATACGCATGCAGGTAACGCATGCACCCTGCAGTAACTCCCCTGGCATGGCAGTCATGATTAACAAATGCTTCATGTCAATAAAAAAAGGTGCAAGAAGGGTGAGAAATAACAAGTTTTTGAAACACTGAAGGTATTTAACAAACTTAAACAGGTACAGTACTCACGCAAATACGGATTTCCATATATTTCTACTTTCATACATAGCCTCCCAGTGCGGTCTAACTTGAAGCCATAAGGGAATATCCTCACATAACGACCGACCTTCCGTTCTCTAGCGACGCTGTATACCTTGTCATTTTCGTTTTTACCCCCATAAAACTCTGGCTGAAAAACAATCATGACGATGTCAGGGTCACCATTTATCGGTTTTCAATAATAGGTCATACTTCATTATTTGTAAGAGAACGAATGAACATATGTCAACCCTCGCCTTGCTAACCCTGCTATAACGGACGCCCCCAATAATACGGACAGGAGCTAAATCCCAGGCAAAAATAAGATACTTGACGGAAACAAATCTTGCCATTACGGAGTCTCGCTAATGAGAACACTTATAAAATTCCTCACGGTGTCGGCGATAAAAGGGAGTTGATCGTATTGGATATTTAAGTCATCGTAAACGAAGTATCACCTTAAGCTCCTCCTAAACCCTGAACAAGTGCAACTTTTGAGTCAACTCCCTTTACAGGGGACACAGTGGGGACCTTAAGTATTAGTGTCCTCATTAGCGAGATTCCGTCCCTAATGGCGGGAATTTCATTTCCAGTGAAACATCTGTAGTTTATTTTTTGCCTAGAATTTAGCTGCTATCCGTACCTTCCCTTGCAACCGATTTAATGGGTCATGTAGCAGCGGCTCGGAAGAGAAGTCACCAATAGTGCCTAACCCTGACCCCAAACAATACTGAAACAATTCAAAGAATGGCATGTCATTGCTTTCTGCGACCAATCAGGAGAGACCTCACTTCCTCTTTCATTCTTTGTCCACAAAAGAACGGAGGCCAAATATAGTTCCCTAAAGAGACTGCTCTATGTCTTAAAACCAAATGCGATGATGAATACTACCACCAAACCCTTACATGCTACTAACTCCATGTAAATTACCTTGATATAATTCCATGAATCCCAGTAGTCTTTCTCAGGAGTGACCTGTACTCTATACCTAGTTGGCCAAGATCGCCTGCACCCTCGCACCTCAAATCCGCAGAAAAGAAATAGACTTCCTAAATCGATTTCCAGATATGGGTGTTTATCATTGCGATCAGGTATCCATCCATTGCCACCATGCATTCGTGCTTCGTAAGTTTGTGCAAACCTATCCACTGTCGAAGCTTTGATTTTTTGGTTTCCGATCTTGTTGTACCCTATAAGTTCCTTACCGCAGTCTAAGAACAATTACGAAAAAAACAAAAAAGAAAATTAAAAAACTGAAATTTGGTGGAATAATTTTATCGTCTGGGCGAATGTTCAGTCCACACTCTCTCTCTATAATGGGCACCTTGCTAAAACGGACATCCTTCAGGGCTGGTCCCTGCCTTTCTTTGCTCCTTTTAGCTGATTCTCAATAACACGGATACATAGTGCTGGTGCTAAAGGTGTCCATCGTTAGGAAAAACTTTTCCGTAGTCCTGAATGGACTGCTGTTGACAACTACTGGCATTTCGAGAACCTTTGTTGTAGTTTAGTCCAGTTGGACAAAAAATTTTTAGATTGAAAATGCCATTGCCCGTATAATTAAAGGTGATCCATCTGCAACCTTACTGTAAGTTACAGCCGGGTACCCCTTTTTTTCTAGAGAAATTCATCGCAATCTAGCGATACATAATATCTGCTGTCTTTGTGATTTTTATGGCAAAACATCGATTTGCAGCTGACTAGAAATTTCGGCAACATGATGATGTGTTGAAAGAAGTGTTCAAACTTACATCTAGACGTAGCCTCCAATACGAGGTGACAAGAGAGCAGAAACAGGAAGGAGGCCTTGACACAGCAAGGTTTCATGTTTGGTTAACCACTGTAGCCAGCCGGGTAACACGCTTTTGATTGTGCATGCACAAGCAAGCTATTGTCTCGTCATTTTTTCGCGCGCGCACTAATCAAATTAAATTCTAGAATTTTGAATTTTATATCTTACAATGTTACAGTCACTTGGTGATCGAATTCGATCTTTGACGGCATGCGGCATCTGTGCATCAGAGCCTAGCCAGGGTAGTCGGTCGGTTCAAGCGCCCCCTCCAGCGGGGTTGGTTCTCGGTCAGCGGGCCCGAGTTCAAATCCTTGGCTGCTTGGCCACGTTTGTAAATATCCATCTAGTTAGGCCTCCGGCCAGTTCAGGATTCTTAACTTTTAGAATTTTAATTCTAAATATTTGTTTCTATCCGTGTTTGTAGGCCACAACAAAAACTGCTGGGTTAGTAGTAATTAAATCTCAATTGTTAACCCTATAAATTCATTCCTATCTGATGATTTCAGTCGTGGCTAAAATAGCTGACTCGACTCAAATGTAATGCAGGCCAAACCTGTTACAGTGAGGGTCTATATTGCCTTTCTCAATATTCTCTGTTAAAAAAAAAAATAAAAATAAAAAATAACAACAAATTGATAATAATATTAATGATAACAATAATAATAACATCTTTTACAATAAAAGGAAAATAAATACACAGATGTACATGAAACAAAGCCTCGCAAGATTATATTAAGTATTCAATACAAACCTATTTTTAAGTATTCGAGATTCTTAAATGAGTCAGCTTTTTTGGCTACCAAATACGTTTTGGTCTATTATTGGATATAACTGATGACCTCCATTAAACCTATGCAATATTGTTCGAAGGAAAGCTGCGACGCAAAAATGTATTGTTAAATCTAAACCCCAAATAAAATGTGTTATCATTATTCTTTATCGAACCACTGTCTCCATCTATATTAAGAAAGGATTAAGAAGAATTAGCATTTCAGAAATCAGTGGAGCACAACGAACTTTTTGCTGGTAGGTCAGAAACGCGTTACATCAAACATTTCGTGACAAGCCTTTTAAATTTTGCTTGCGTTTTTTTAATATTACACCGCGGGCCTCTCAGCTGAATCATAGTTAGAAGTGTCAATCGGAGTTTTGTAAGCGTTCTATTTTAACTGAGATCGTTGCATTTCCTTTTGAATGTCAAACATGGCGCAAATGGAATTCCGTGCTCTCTACGTGATTATAGCATGTACCGTATTTTTTACGAGCAAATCAATTCAGGTAAACGTCGAAAACGATCAACGAGCTCCCGTCGTGCAGACCAAGTCTGGTGCTGTTGTTGGGGAAATTGAAACCTTTCCACACAGCAAAGCAGTGTACCAGTATCTTGGTATTCCGTATGCTGAACCTCCGGTCGGCGAACTGAGGTTTGCTGCTCCAAAACCGGCAAAACCTTGGTCAAAAATAATGGATGCTACAGAATTCGGTGCAATATGCCAGCAGAACAGACTATTATTGGATATTTTAAAAGTGGTAGGAGGTTTTGACGACTATCTAAAAACAGGTATTTTTATGGTCTTAAGTTAACTCTTTGCTATCTTTTAATATTCTCCCTTGATTCTCCATTTTCCTCTATCGAGCAAGCTGTTCATGGTCAATCAAGTGTGACAGCATGATTTATTGAAGTAGATCACGTTGAGTTGTCAAACACGATTCCATGTTTTAAAAGGCGCTGTAATATGGGCAACAAAAACCAGCAACTTGCTTTTGCTCTTTTTGCTCAGCTTTGTGAAATTGCTGCAAAACGAGTTGAAAGGGATGTTGTTCGTTTCACAACCCAAGTTAAAGCCTGTCTCGCAACAAATAAAGGGAGTTTGACTAATGGTAGCAGGTCGCGGGTCGCGGGTCCAAAGTCGGGGTCACGGGTCCAGTGTCGTGGTCGCGGGTCCAAAGTCGCAGTCGCGGTCGCGGGTCCAATTGCGCGGCGGGGTGAAATGATTTGGGGTTCGAGGTAACTGAGTGAAAACGACTGATATGAAAACAATACAAAGGGAAAAAATCTTTTTTTATACACGATACTCTAAGGTAGCCAATTTACTGGTTACGGATGTTAGAGTCAACAAAATAATGTCTCAAGAAAAGACCTTACCATAAGTTACCATTGTTTTCTTCTTGTCTATGAATTGCTCACAAATACTTAGGGGTTCATTTACTAAAAAATATGCGATACACTTTACAGACTACAACTTATAAACGTTACAACAACTTTACACATAACTGGGCCCCATAGAAAGAAAACAAAATGAACTTCCAGTGAACACAAAAGTCGACCAGCTTTTTCTTTTAGGTCTTTTCTTGAGACATTATTTTGTTGACTCTAACATCTGTAACCTGTAAATTGGTTACCGTAGAGTATCGTTTATAAGAACGTTTTTGTTCCCTTTATATTTTTTTCGTATCAGTCGTTTTTACCTCGAACAATAAAGCTGGCACTTGACTGCTTTCCATTCGACTTACATGTAGAATTGTTAAAATGCACTTGAAATTTCTTTAGCCACGTTTTTCATCGAGGAAGAACAATTTTGTTTAGTTACCACTCAATAAAACAGTGGCTTGTAATGGTGACCTGTGGAATGAGACCGCAGAATGAAAGCTCTCCACTTTCTACTGAAAACCTTTGTCATGCGTTCAGCCCTAAGAACATCTACGTATGGGGCCAAAGCGAAGCCCGGGGAACCTAGTTAGTGTGATAATGCCCCACGGACCCATAGCCACAAAAGTCATAGCCTTCTAGATCCCAAAAAAAGAGAATCTTGGGAGGCTATACAGACAAGTGTTCAACCACTTAAATAATGTTCTTTCTAACTGAAATCATTTAGCAAAGATGAGTGAAGATTGCCTTTCTCTCAACGTGTTTGTGCCTTCAAATATCAAACCCTCTGAGAAGATAGCGGTCATGGTGTGGATTCATGGCGGTGGATTCGTAACAGGAAGTTCCGGCTTTACCCCTGGTGCGGTCCTGGCTTCCTTTAACGATGTCATTGTTGTATCCATTAACTACCGTCTAGGGGTGTTTGGCTTCTTCAATGTTCCAGGGACTAACTTAAAAGGAAATTATGGAATGCTGGACCAGGTAAACAGTTTCATCGGTTATATTTGCGTAAGGCAATTAGATGAAGAGAAAGTCCAGTGTGCGCCTGATTTTCTAAATTCGCAGTCCCCTATTTTAATTCTTCCTGGTAAGCACGTTTATTAATTTATTTTTTTATTTATTTTTTTTTTCAATTTAAAACCAACAGGTGTTGGCATTAAAGTGGGTTAAAAATAACATTGCCAGTTTTGGCGGAGACCCTAACAGAGTGACCATATTTGGCGAAAGCGCTGGAGGAATGAGTGTTTCTCTTCATTTACTCTCGCCACTGTCCAAAGGTTTGTTTGACAGGGCCATCCTGCAGAGTGGCGCTTCCTCGACTCCTCTTTTCTGTGGAAAAGTTTCCAACACAGCACAGTTGGAATTATTTGCTAAGTACATAAAATGTGATTTGGGGCAAGACTTTGTTCAATGCGTTCGTGGCAAGTCCGTTGAGGACATTTTAACGACGCAGAAGTTATTCACTTTGGATAACTTTGACAGGCGTCGGACACAGGATTTTGTAGCTCCTGTAGTAGATGGAAGATTGTTACCAGATCTCCCTGAAACTCTTTTTAAAGCAGGTAAATTCCAAAAAGGCGTCGATGTCATAACCGGTTTAACCTCGAATGAAGGAGGCGTGTTTGCAATGATACGGCCACCAAGCCAGTTTAAGGATGGTTTGGAAAAAGATGTGTTTGAAAATATCGTGAGTACTCAGACACTATATCATCGAGAAAAGAGCGAAATCATGGAAGATCTTATATTGTTCCAGTATACCAACCATACAATTCCTCAGGATAAAAATGCCATTCGACAATCGATGTTGGAAATTTGGGGAGATTCAGCCTTTGGCGCACCTACCATGTTGGAGGCTCAATCACTGGCAAGGGTAAGATTTACATTACCTAGCGCGCATATGTAAACATCTTCTGGAGTCAGGATCACTTAACATCTCCCGGTTGGTCGTTACAAATGCACGGCTCAATCCATAAAAACGCCTTAACGGAACAGATATTTAGTAAGAATGGGAGGGGTTGAGGAATTTAGTTGTCTCATTTTAATCACCAACATACATATTTCACTTTTGTTCGGACAAGAACGAATTAATACAAATGAAGGTTTAACAAAAATCAAGAGAACCAAGGAAATGAATAAAAGTGTGGTTCAGCCAGGATCAAACCAGGCTGTCCACTAATGCCCACCCTCGGCTAGAAAGTTGACATTACTGTGGTAGGTTCGGAAGTAGGGAGCTGGTTTGGGCTGAAAAAAAAAAAAATGGACAAGAAGCTCGAATTTTTCAAATCTTCGGTGATCAGGGGTCACCTTTAAACGTCGTTTCCAAAAACGACCGGCTTGAGGCATTTGTCGATATTCCTTCAGAAACGGATGTTATATATTTTCTGTTTCTGTTTCATTTAACAGAGTGGAGGGTCCACATACATGTACGTGTTCAATCATCGCGCAAAACATTCATCTTTGGCTGATTGGACTGGCGTTATTCATGGTGCGGAAATCCCATTTCTGTTTGGAGCACCTTTCAAGAACATACCTGATCCTTGGAGCAACTCCATTGCAACAAAGTATTCCGAAAGAGAAAAGGGACTAAGTTTGTACGTTATGAAACTCTGGACGAACTTCGCCAAGCACGGGTAAGGACACCTAAAAATAATTCAACATCATTCAGTGATCTCAAGGTTAGATTATATGCTATCAAACTACGTCAATGACATTGATGATCATGATGTAGAGTAAGGCCCATATCAACTGTATCTGTACGCCGTAGTTCTTTTTTATCATAATACACTGCAGAATGTCTCGTTCAACATTCATTCAACATTTGTTACAAATCTTTCCTGACGATACATGTATAATCCTAATCATCGACTGATCATCCTTTGAGGCCTTTAGGTTCTTCGTATTAAGGCACTTTCATTCTCTCCTTTCGTTGCCTCCCTCATGGAACTAGCCACATAATGAAAACACCGCGCGTTTATAAGCCGGTTGATCCCTCCACCCAATTACAGTGAATACATTCACGACACCCAATAGACTAAGTTCCGCGATGTTTGAAGACACTTGCCTTGATGTCTTTCTTTAGTACTCCAAATCCACCTGACGTTGGCCCTTCAGCCATCACGTGGCCTGTATTTACAGAAGAAGAACAGGAGTATCTAGTCCTCGACATGAAACCGAGGGTGGAGCGTAGGTACAAGGCAAAAAAGATGGCATTTTGGAATCAAATGATTCCAAAAATGGCAAAGATTGTGACAGATGAGAGAAAAGCCGTAGATGAAAAGGTTCCAAAGGATGAACTATGAGTAATTTTGACAAAAATGCGCCGTCCATTAAGCTGAAGCATTCTCCACTCAATTCAACGTACGAAATTTATTCTTTTAGCATCTAGACATCTACTAGAGTGATTAGCTTATTACGGTTTAAATCAGAACCTCCAACAATGGCTTTCTCAAAATTACTTCAAAAATCATACATAGTTTATGGAAATGCACAATGTTTCAAATTTCGGCAAATTCATGCTAAGAAGACTGATGGATAGTCCTAGGGCACCTTACCCTTCTCGAATCTATGAGGGCTTTCTCGCTATTTTTACGCAAGTCTTAGATGCTAATTAAACGTTTACAAAAAACTCAACACGTTGTGATTCCTGCCTCTTTCCGTCGCTAATACAAAAGCGAAAAATTTCAGGAGTCCTTTTCAACAAATAATGACCAAATCTGGAGAGGGAGATGCAAACAAAAAAGACATTTTCCAAAAAATCCTTAGGAAGTTAAAAAAAAATTCGACAATCTGGGATGAATGGGACAGTCATCTAGAAATTTTTAGCCGTTTTCGAGCTATGTAAATTTTACACAGTGTTATGTGCTTCTTCGAACAGACATTTTAACGAAAACAGTCGTTAGGCGCTTATGCTAGAACTGATTCATTTACACATAAGAGTACTCAAAGGGGCTGTTTCTTAGTTGTCAGTTCATCAGGCCAAGTGCTGCTAGTTGGGAGCTTCGATAAGAAATCAAAGACTTTGCTGGTGATTAAACTTTTAAAAACTTTACTTCCTGCGACTCCGTTTGTCTGTTTGTTTGAAAATCTTTCTTGGCTGGGCGCCACGTGCCCGATATTTCGACGCTAACTGGTAAGTACAAGGAGCGTAAAGTCCAGGTGAGAGACACTCGCAATGCTCAGGCAGGCCTGTACCCTTGCCTGTCCAACATCCTCAGTTCTTTTGAAAATTTAAAATTAGCCCCGAGGATTTTATCGGACCATCAATAGTGTCCCATATGCTGATCCTCCGATCGCAGGGCTAAGGTTTGCAGCTCCAAAACCTCTCAAGCCTTTGGTTGGGTACTGAAGAGATGCCACAAACCTAGGAGACGAGTGCCCATAGCTAGTTACCAGTATAGGAAAGATAAAAATAATTTAGGTATGCGTCTATATGCATATATGCTATACAGGCTAACTACAAATCTGGCATTTTATTTTCTTCTAAAAGAAGAAAAGAGGGCGTCGATTTTGGAATAGGCAACTAAAAACATTGCATATATTCTTGGTCAAATCGATGAGAGTTCCCCATGTCATTCGTCTCACCTATTAACACTTGACTTCGAATTTATTTTTGAAGGCTATGTTATATGAGGGTTAGTTTTTTTACTAATCCGGGAAACAGTAAACATTAAAAAATTGGCTAATTTAACAGCAAACAGTAAAAATCATGGGCAAATAACACTAAACACTAAACCCCATTCAGCATCCTTCAGATCCTCTCATACCTCTTAGCACTGGACGAAAAATTGAATTTAATGATATTTGCCTTAAAGACAAATCTGATGTCAGATTTGTGCACCCATCAAATGTTCCAAATGTGAGACAAATCTGTTATCACATTTGTCTTGAGAAAATGTGAGACAAATGTGATTCAAATATGCCATTATATTTGCCCTTGTACAAAGATATCTTAAAACAAGACAAATACGAGAAAAATAATTTTTTGACTTCTCGTTCCAGTAAAATCGGTATATGATTTTCTGAATTGTTTAGAAACAAGGCTATTGTCTGTCTCATTAATTAATTAATTTATTTATTTGGTTGCTTTTAGCGCAATGGGTAACCCTTGTCAAGTACTCGTAGATGCATGTAGGTGTAGATATGTAGAAATTGCAATGAGGGATTTTCTGGCTAGCTATTATTGCGCCTTACTCACACTGGATCAATGCTCCGATCAACTTGCCGTACTTTATACGCTGATTAAAACGTTTACAGAGGCTCGTTATATCGAGGTTCCACTGTATTCAAGTCAAGTCAAGTGAGAGTCAACTTTATTTAGGCAGAGTCGCCCTATCAGCCATTGGCTGGTATCAATAGGGGCCCTGCGTAAATTACGACTACACGATAAAAAATTAAAAATTAAAAATTACTTTAAGTCAAGTGAATAAAAGGGAATAAAAGGGAATTAAAAATTACTTTAAGTGAAGTGAATAAAAGGGAAATTACCGTCTCTTCATAAAAATGACAATTTTTTTATATCCATGTATAAAAAGGAGTCTTTTGAAGTTTTAGCGTATGCTAGGAAGTTACCTTGCGTTGCAAGTGTGAGGCTCACTAGCCTTTTTTATTACCAAGATTGGAAAGTTGGATTAGATGTAAAAGGAAAGAATTCCTCCTCCCTTTGACTCCTTAAAACTGATGAGTTCATCTTCAAGGTTCGCCTTTTGATTCAAACGTCGCATTTCACATGTGCCAACTTAATGCATGAATTTGGGTAAATTATTATTATATTACTGGGAATATTGACTTTTAACAGAGTTAAATTCAACAGAGTTCAGGGAGTTAAATTTAACGTTTAAATCAAATGCCACATTTAACCATTTAAGTAGACTAAATTAGGAATAAAATTCTGCGCATGTGAAATTTGATGTTTGAACTGGGCCTTAGACACTCAGGATTAAAAGTCAGTTGCCATGGGTGACCTGGAGAGCACAGCCTCAGGTGTTGTTTACCTTAAGAATCTTATCCCTCATGCCAGAGCTATGGCAAAGCCCAGGTTTGAGGGTGGGATATCCGAGAGGCCAGCACCTGACGGTCCATCATGAGCCACATTCAGGCCACTTTTTAGTCAAGGCCTAGGCCCAGTTGTTCAAAGGCTTATTAAGACTCACACGGGGATAAATTTTTAAATAATTTCGTTTCCTTTTTCATTCTTTCAAAAACATTTTCACACTTAATGTGCTCTCCTTTTTTAGAGCATCCAATCATCAAATTGCAGACAAAAAGAACTGTTAAAGTGAATTTGTTTATAAGCTTTCCTATCTCAACTCAAAGTTTGCATAAACCAGCATTACACAACCTGGCCTGACCTTGTTTATATGAATTCATATGAATTTAATGAGAAAGAG
>BOPM01000742.1:37801-50709 GCA_022179025.1 Porites australiensis
AAAGAGATTTTTGCAATCCCAACTTGGTCACTTTCTGTTTATTTATCTACCTAATAAAGTCTTTTGACTTGGTCATCCTGAAATGAACTAACACTTGTTAAACTTAATGTTTTAGTTTTGTTTTACAGTTAATTGTAAGATCAGGACAAGCATTGTGAAATAAATGAGAACTGTCAGTTAAAATTCTTGAGTCATTTCTCTTTAAATATTGTAATCACCTTGCACCCTTTACAGTGGAACTCTGATATTTAAGAAGTTTCAAGGAACGAAGTGCAATGAAGATTGTTACTGTTTTAGCAGTGTCTTCGTTATATCAGGGTTTCAGGTAAGGGTTGTGATAAATGAGGGGGAAAGGGATCAAACTGATGGTCTTTCAACCTGTCCTAGTTGAGTTCAATGAACTTCTGCAGCATCAGTCCACTTTAAAGAAAGGTTGAAAGCTAGTGTTAAGTGAAAATTGCAAGAAGCAATAAAGGGGTAGACGCCAGGGAAGAAAAGAGAGAAGGTTAGTACGTATGTACTGGCCTGGCACGCTCACTTTACAATATAAAATTTGCTCTATATTTGTCCATACAAATATGTTATTTGACAAAGTTTGAACACATTTGAACAAATTTGTTTGCAGTTTGGCTCGTTTATCTGCATTTGTCACAAAGCAAATGTTAAATTTGTCCTACATTTACACAGCATTTGTTCACATTTGTCTTAGACAGCAAATGCATCATTATCTTATTTGTCTTAAAGACAAATGTCTAATTTGGGCTTTGCACAAATGTGAACAAATATGACAAATTTTATATTTAGACCACATTTGTCCCACATTTATCTCAATTCAAATCTGTTTTTTCATCCAGTGTGGTATAAATTCATGCCTGCGAATTCCAAAACCCTTAAGCGTAATAAAACCGGAAACATTATTTTTGAATTCAGGGAAATCTATACTAATGTGAAAGTAGCTTATACTAACCCCTAAATGTGGCGGTACGTATTTAACAAGGTTTAATCGAAATCGATTAGCGTTAAAAAAGTAGTCACTCGACTTCACGTGACTTGCTGTCGATAGCCCGTTTTTACTCGGTTCTATGTTCCAGAGCCGTAATGAATCAGTTACAAACAGTGATCATTCGTACTATGCATTCATTTCAAAACGAATCGACACAAATGTATTGACCTAAACCTGTGTGCCCTGATTCCTTCGCAGAGCTTTTGTTAGTAGCTGTTAGCAATTTCCTAAGTGGTGCAGACGTCCTAACGTTTCCTAACGAAACAGACAACATGTACAGTGGCGAATCCTGACTTTCAGATGCTGGAGGGTCTCAAAAAACATTTTTTTCGGCCCTTCGGGTCTCACTTTGGTCTAAGAATAAGGGGCGGGAGGGGACCTCCCCTGGATCAGCCGCTGATCTACTGAGAAATAGGCGAGAGCCTTGTGGTGACTAGGACGGCCAGGTTTAGGGTAACTGGGTTACTAGTAAGTACAATTTCATGTAACTTCATAAAGGTCTACAAATTGTAGAGACTCCTGCAACATACATTTGCCCTACCCAATATAGAATTGAAATTAACAAGATTACTGCAAAGACTGATCAAACAACGTGTTAAAGGCTGAGGTAAACAATATTTTGACTGGCCTGATGAAGACTGATATTGGCCAGTCGAAATATTGTATACGTCAGCCTTTTGTTTTCTCTTGTAGTGTCTGAGTGTACTATATATACAGCTATTCAGCTCTAATGCCCAAATTTCATCGCCGATGTTATTGGCTGCTTCGGGTATTTCACTTGTTCAAACTTTTAAAGCCCCAATATCCACATACAAATTCTCCTGATTGATTTTCATACATTTCCTTAGAGAATAAATTGAGAGAATTAAGTAAAAGATCAAAGCGCTTTTCCTGTGGTGATAAGTTTATTAATTCTTCTAACCTTTTCTGTTCGTGATGTATGAACATTGTCACAACAGGATGTTTGAGTGATCTCTTATTTTTCCCTGTTACTTTAATTTAAATCTGTGGATGAAATCCTATGTTGTTACCATTTAACTGAATCGTCTCTGGCAGTTCTTTCACATGGTACTATAGATTTAGTTAAGTAAGTAGTTCTAACTTTTGAGTCTCTGGATGTAATCCTATGGTGTTGCCATTCAAATGAATCCTCTTGAGCTGAACTTTTACACGGTGCTATTTAATTTTAAGGATTTTACAACTTTAGAAATTTGGAATTTTTGCGTTAGGGTTATTAATAATATCGAGAATTGTAATTACAGGTAGGGTCAGAAATAACGGGAATCTAAGGTAATAAATAATACAAAATAAGTATGTAAGGCGCTTAGGAATCTAAATAGGTGGCATATTTGCACGTTACAAACTGTGCAAAACGGTCGGTGTTGGTTTGTTTGGTTACAATGTTGGTATTCCTTCTAAGATTGTATTGAGATTCCCTAGGCTGGGACCTACTTAAAATAAGCGCATACAAAGGGTTGCCAGGAGAAATTTTTGAGATAAACATTATACATGCACTTTCCCTGCGCTGTTGTAAGGAAGGCAGACCAGTCAGACGCAATGCCTGACTATATGGCATAGAAGGCACTATAATGCCTAGAGCACTCTTCTGAATATTCTCTAAGGCATCAGACAAATACTGAGGTAAGTTGGCAAATACAATACTCGCGTACTCGAGAATAGAGCGAATGAGCGAGAGGTAGACAGCTAAGAGATCTCGCATTGGCAAGCCACAATTCGTAAGCACTCTGAGAGCATACAGTCGCCTGTTGGCCCTCTTGATAATCGAGTCGCAATGGGAACCCCAAGAAAGGTCCTCGGAGATGTAGACCCTAAGAAGCTTGAAGCAGGATACACGCTCGATAAAGGCACCACCTACTGCGATGGGCTGCCAACTGCAACTGTTATATCTAAGAAAGTCAACAGACAACTCCTTGCACTTCAATGGATTAAGGCGCATGTTATTTGAGATCGCGTATGGCTCAATTTCGTTGACAATGAAATTTAACATAGAAGGGGAGTTTCTTGGGACCACTTCCAGGACAGTTAAGTCATCAACATCTTTTGCTCTCGGAACCCAAGATGAGACAAGGTCATTGACCATTATTGCAAATAAGAGGGGGCCAAGCTTAGTACCCTGAGGGATACCACCGTTTAGGACCCTAGCTGTTGAGGTGGCGTCCATGAGACTGATAAACTGTGTCCTACCTTCTAAGAAGGCAGCAACCCATCTTAACAAAGCATTAAAATGGTTCAAGCAAACATCGCAAGTTTTGGCGCTGATCCATGTAGAGTAACCATATTTGGTCAGAGCGCAGAATGAAGCCTGCTAAATGCCCAGCAAGAGAAAAAAAAATGAGGCAAGAAAAGCGAAAAAAGAGGGGAGGAGAGAAAGGGAACAATCTCGACCCAGATTTCTTCTGCACATCATACTCAACCACATGAAATAATGCAAATATTAACAGCACTTACGCACATAACCATAGTCAAGAGAGCCATAGTCCTTGCCCACACTTAACAAAATCCGTCCACAGTTTCATGACGAGTAAACTAAGCTTTAATTAATTTATTTATTTATTTATTATTTTTTATCTCAGAATACTTTGTCGATAGGACGTTTGCATAAAGTTCCGATAAGCCTTTAAATCATCAGTTATAAGAAGGTGTTAACGGCGTGGTAACTTTTACGGTTATCGGCTAAATACGTTTTGGCTCCTTTACAGCTATTGGTTAATTTTTTTTTTCCGTTACGGTTAACAAACAAGTTAAAAATTGCAAAGAGCTAAATATTAATAAACCAGTTTTTTTCTTTCTTTTTTTTAAAGAATAGACTGTACAACATAAACAGGAAAAGGCCGTGAGAGCAAATAGATTCAAGAGAACTCGAACATTGCTTTGACTCCCACATTTACGTAAAGTTTACAAGTATCGGAGCCAAGTTGAGAAAGAAGTACAACTTTGAAAATCTTTAAAAGCTAAAAGTTAGCTTTGTCAGGCGTCCTAATTGACAAGCTGCACAGATAATCAGGAGCTAGAAGATTTTTGGTCACGAAATGATTACTAGTTTGTTCTTGTTATATTAACATGCATATCTGACAGCCGAAGCATATAATGACAGAAAGCAAAAAGGAATACTGTCGTCACTGTTGTGTTTGTGGTCACTGGAGGTATCAGATTGAGTTGGACTGGACACTTATGAGGCACAGTATAACGGACTCCTTAGCTATGTGATTACGAGATTGGCGGGGTGTCACAAAGTTAGAGAATTTTTATATTGTTTATTATCATTATTATTATTATTATTATTATTATTATTATTATTATTATTATTATTATTATTATTATTATTATCATTATTATTATTATGGCAGTACAAACGTCTGAATGCCCAGAGTAAAAAATGAAAGCTTTGGCTGGGCGGCAAACCGTAACCAGCCGCAGCATCGACTAAAATTGTAGTAACAATTACACAGATAATTTGCGCAAAAAAAAACCTGGGTAAAAATGATTTGATAAAAGTGTCATAAAAAAAGGAAAAGAAATAAGATAAAAAGGAAAAAAATTCCTACAAGCTTTATAGACGTCTCAATCGTAAATTTAAAATGTCCATAACTTAAAAACCATCGTTCATACAGCCGTCCATTAAAGTTGTGAGAAAACGTCTTAGGTATGTCACTAAAATTTCGATAAGAAATGTACCAGTTTAAGTATATCTGTTGAAATTGGTGTCCAAAATTCCTATAGATATCTAACCGCTCAGCTTGAACATTCTAGCAATGTGTAATGAACTAGTCAGGATTGCCTCCTGCATTTGGCGCATAATTGATTCACACTTGTCTCCTACAAGCTCTTTTATATTTATATTTAGTATAAACACACTCAGTGATCTTGGTGATTTAAGCAATCTGATTGGTTCGCTATCTCGGACTATTCAACAATATTCACCTCCTAGCGAGTGAATAATGTGTGAGCTCGGTTTTTCCATTTTCTTAGAGAAAGATCTTTTAAAAGTCGACAAAATCCTAGGGTTGACTTTTTTTCAGGCAAGAAAAGACTTCGAAGGATTCAAAGCGGCGTTTTTCCATTTACTGTTGTTGAGTTTTGTGGTCGATAGATTGTTTGCAACTCCCGTTTATTCGCCTAGAAGATGCCGTTTCGTGGACTCAGTGTTTCCTAACAAGAAAAATTTGGCCCAAAAACTAAGTTTATTTATGACAAACAAATCTGAAAGCAAATGTTTGCTGAAATTCTACGTTTCAAGTAAACACGAGAAAGAATGCTACATGAAGACGACGTCTTACCTCGAGGAACCGAATCGCCATTTTTGTCAGCACTTCATGCGAAGAACGACACAACAAACCTTTTCGGCTATAAACTTGGCGAGTCAACAGAAAACAACAAAGTTCTTCTTTTCCTCTCAGGAAAGGAAACAATTCAAACTTTTAGTGGTTCCATTTAAGTCATTACACTGTTGTTTTCGAAGTGATAAGCTTGTAAATTGCCATGTTTAAAAATTCTACAAAGATCTATTTTTAAACTGTCGCGTGTCTAGCTGACCTGATCAGTCAATCAAATGGTTTTTTTTTTAATGGTTTCCTCTCTGATTTTGTTGAGATCACTTCGTGTGCATTTACTAAAACAATTATTCTTTTCAATCTCGGTGAATAGTGGCTTTAGGAATATTTGCCTCGATTTCAAAGAATAATGGTTAATTATACACCCAAAACAAAATTATAATTCAATCGTCTTTCGATTGGCGCTACGTATTATCATAAAAAAAACGAATCCAAACTTGGCTTTAGGCAAAATAAAGAATAATAAGAATAATTCGGTGACAGTCAATCGTCTCTCACGTCACAACTTTAAAAGGAAGCACTTTAGAAAATTACTGGCGTAAAGCATGCAGTACTTTACTGCGCAATTTGTTTAAGTTCGGTGCATTTAGGGTCGAAAAACGTTTTCCTTTCTGCCCTGTTTTAGGAAAAGATAACATTATGTTATTAACCTCGCATTACAGTTCATCCTTCGGTGTCTTTTCATTCACACCTTCGAGTTTCCTTCTCGTGAACTCTAGCACCTTTGGAACGATTTCATTCCAAAACGCCACCTTCTCTGCTCTAAAATTACGCTCCACCCTCGGTTTCAGGTCCAGGACAAGATACTTTTGCTCTTGTTCGGTAAACCGGGGCCACGTGACTTGAGTAGGATCAGAGTCGCGTGGAACTGGAAACCTAAGGGAAACGATAAAAGCATGCATGATGCAACCAGAAAAAGTCATATGTGTCTTAAATGACTTCAAATTAATAATTACAAATATCGTTCGTAACTGGCATTTTTTTGGAGGTTAATGTAAGGAATTCGATATTCATTCAAAATACGTTGCCGTCTCCGGATTGGCTCCACCCCTCCCCCAACAGGTAATTCTACATAACCAACCGGTGCTGACCAAATTTGAAAGACGCGAACAATATAACGTCCATTCCATGGTATATCTGATTAGAAGCGAGGTTAGTCTATAGAATAATTGATTGGGAATGAGGCTGCATAGGCAAAAGACCATCGATCAACCTCGTTTCCTGGCGCGGCGACACAGCTGCTTATTCACGAGTCAACTGAAAGAGGGAGTTCAAAGACGAAACAGCTGAATTTCTGATTAAAAATGAACAGAAGAAACCCAGGAATAAGCAAAACATACGGATGTTATCTTATTTATGAGGAGTATCTGCGAATTAAAATGCTTATATCCTTGAACTGTGCCGAGAAATAGGCCAAAAATTCATCAAAAATTCTCAGAAGGGTTAAGCTTGTAAGGAGCTTAGAAATATTTTCAATGAATAAAAAAACAATTATTGAATTCAGATTTCACATAATGTGAAGAGTTAGGCAGATCTCTGAGGCTGTCATCTACCGAGGCGAAGGCCATGGAGAATAGCAGTCCCTTGGATATACATAACTCTTGATATCATACTCAGCTTTATTCATGATTGCTAAAATAATATAACAACACTTACTCGCACATAAACATCACACTTACCCATACTTAGCAAAGTCCGTCCACATTTTCATGACGTGTAAACTGAGTCCTTTTTCTATCTCAGAATACTTTGTCGATAGGACGTTTACATAAGGTTCCGATAAACCTTTAAAAGGAGCACCAAGCACAAACGCAATGTCCATGCCATGGGCCACACCCATCCATTCAGGCAAAGGCGAACACTCTGCACGATGATTGAACTTGTAGACGTAAGGTGGTCGTCCTCCCTGTCAATTTGATGAAAAACGTTACCTCAAGGAGGGACATTAGTGAGATAAGGCAACCACGATATTCCATCTCGTTCAATTTGCCAAATATTTGAAATATTTCTAGAGTTGGTTCGAAAAGTCTGTATCTAAGTCCAAAAAAACAGAAAGGAGAAATTGTTGTCTCGTGTTCACGTTCTTCACAAAACCAGAACTTAGGGGTTTTTACCTGCAATATTTATTGGGACAACTTGGCTCTCTTCCCACGTCGATGTATAAGTGTTTTGAGGAAAGTTTCTAGGATTAGGTGAAAATGATTGTCTAACGGGGCTAGACAATCGTTCCATAAGTTTCACTTGAGCATCAATAACCATTCTTTTAACACGTCTGACATTTTCACGAATTTTAATTATAAATTGAGGTTTACTTTACTCGCCTTGGCTAAAGCTCTAGCTTCCAACACAGCGGGAGAAACAAAACCTGAATCCGTGAAACTGTCCATTAACAACTGTCGCAAAGCATGCTTGTTACCAGGGTCATCGTGGCTAGAGTACTCAAACAAAATCAAGTCTTCCACGAGGCTGTTTTTCAGTTCACGGGAATAAAGCAGCTCCTTCTCACTACGGTTTCAAAGAATTCCTTCTCCACTCCATCTTTGAAAAGTTCCGGTGGTCTTATCAATGGTAACAACGCTCCTTCATTTGAGGTGAAGCCCATTATGACATCGACGTCATTAAAATTGCCTGCTCCAAAAAGATTTTCTGGTAAGTCAGGTAGAAATTCCCCATCAACTATCGGGCCGACAATATCTAAAGGTCCCTTGTAGCTCCCCATTGTAATCGCCATTTGTCCCTTGAGAATCTCTTCAACAGTCTTGCCTCGAGCGCATTCAACAACGTTGTTCCCCAGGCTACAATTAATAGCTTTTGCAAACGCTTCCAACTGCAACGGTTTAGTGACTTTTCCACAAAACAAAGGTGTTGAGGAAGGACCACTCTGTACAATCGCTCTGTGAAATAACCCTTTTGACAGTGGCGATACTAAATGCAGCGAAACACTCATTCCGCCCGCGCTTTGACCAAATATGGTCACTCTTGTTGGATCGCCACCAAAACTTGCAATATTGGATTGAACCCACTTTAAGGCAAGTACCTACCATAGACAAAAAAAAAACATTCAAATAAACACACTCTGTTCAGCATCATCATCATCATCATTTCACATATCCATTACATAACTATGTACATCACTATGGTCGAAACAAGAGCGGGGCATGTTGAACGTGTACTTAAATTTGAGGCTGTGAATGCCAACTTATAAGAGAAAGCTTTATTTTAATTTTTGATTTTTGAGTTAAAATTAAAGGGCCGCTAATTTGATGCCGGGCGCTTTTTTCAAGGCAGTGCTACTATCGCTATTCAGTCACAGGAGCCGCGTCTTCTTATCCTTCGATACCCTCGAATGGGTCATTCTCTTGTAGACTGTACAGAGCATGCTATATGCACTAACGCTGGGTAAACGTATTGTATTCTGCATATTCTTTAAGGAGGACAAGACGATTTGTAACACAAGGGGGTCTTAATTCGAGGGGAGACGCTAATTAGAGCATTTGTGGTAGTTCACTTGGTGAAAACTACTTCCCCACCTGATCTAGCATCCCATAATTTCCTTTGACATCAGTGTCAGGGACATTAAAAAAGCCGTTTACTCCAAGACGGTAGTTGATTGACACAACAATGACATCATTAAAGGCCGCCAAAACCCCACCATAATAACCAGAGGAAGAACCCATAGAGAAAGCACCGCCATGTATCCACACCATGACTGCCATTTTTTCTTCGGGTTTGATGGTCGATGGGACAAACACGTTTAGGAAAAGGCAATCTTCAGATCCCACTGTGAAGTAGACAGCAAATGTTATTTGGAATTTTGTAAGGATATATTTAATAAAAATAGTCCTTAGATACGAAAACAAAAATTTGGCCGTACAGTTTGGGCTTACCCTCTTTGGATATATAGGACGAAACAACAAAATGTTCTTAGGATAAGCTGCTACATAAAGTCATCTAACAGTGGAGGATATAATGTGTCCAAAACGCAAAGACTCAGGGTAATGACTGAGGAGGCGAGGGTAACTCCTTATTTGACCTAAGAGAGTAAGGTGCCGCTTACAGCGTAAGCTTTTCAGGGTTTTGTCATGCAATAGGTCATTTTACAGTTGTATGATTAGTGCCCTGGCCTTTGAATAGAAGCCAGTTTGTCTGGACTGAACGTGTGTCTGCAAGTTGGTCTGGGAGCTTGTATGAACATTTGTCTGAAGGTTTGGTTGGAGGTTTGTTCGAAAGTTTGTCAGAAAGTTTGTCTGGAAATTAATCTACTATATTTGTCTGGAGGTTTGTCCAGACGTTTGCCTGGATGTTTGTCCGAAACTTTGCAAGGAAGTTTGCTCGGAGGCTTGTCCGGACGATTGTCTGGAAGTTAGTTTAAATGTGTGCCTGGAAGTTCATTGTCCGAACGTTTGCCTGGGTATTTGTCTTGTGGTTTGTCTGGAACTGGTCTGGAAATTTGTCTGGAAGTTTGTCTAGGCTTTAAGCAGAAACATTGACAGGAAGCTTGTCTGGAAGGGAAGCTTCTCTGGAAGTTTGTCTGGATCTCTGTCCGGAAGTTTGTCAGAAACTTTCTCTTGAAATTTGTTTAGAAGTGTGTCTGAATATTTTTTCGGACGTTTGTCTGTATGTTTGTCCGGAAATGTTTCTAGAAGGTAGTCTGGTAATTTGTTTAGAAGTCCTGACGTTTAACAGGGTAGCGAAATGAACGATTTTTGTCTTATACCGGGTCATGGTTTGAAGGCCTTGCACCTCGACCCAAACTTTCACTGAATGACCAAACCTCCGAGTCCCTTAGGGGGTGTTTACATGACACCATGGCGACTTTCGCGCCGGCGCGATTACACTCCGGTTCCCTCTCATGGCTCTATATTTGTTTACGTGATACCACCACAAAATGTCATGCCGGCGCGAGTCACGCTAGCGTGAGTTCACCCCGGTTGTTGTTCCGGGACGAGAATTTCACTCCAGTACAAAATCTCGCAACGGTATCCTGTGAACGAGAAACGACAAGATACGCGATGCAAACTTTCCTCACTTGCAGCCAATGACTGAATTGCGGAGGAACCAGAGAGGTGAAATCTGACGTCAGCATGTGAAGGCGCACTCTTGCAGCCATTTTAGTCCATGTTTTGATCACACCTCGCTCACCCTGACTGATGACGGCACAAGTCAGATAGACCATGACATCGGGGCTTACGTCCCCTTTTCTTTTCGAACAATGTCACGGGTTCTTTTACGTCCCCATCCAACTGGCGTACAAGGATGAAGGAGACAAGGCCAACGGCTTAATTTGATCGCCCAATGACGCGATCATCTGTACTGAGAAAGGAGTTTCACAGCTAGCATGATCTCACCAGTCTTTTAAAGACCTTGGTTGATGGTCCGGCCCGGGTTTGAACTAACGACCTCCCGCTCAGCAGACCGTCGCTCTTCTAACTGAGCTAACCGGGCGGCGTCCGACCACTCGTTTCGGTGTGAAATCGGTCTGCTGGTAGACTGTAACGGGTAGCGCATGGCATGCGTAATGTTTGCGATTTTGAATCACACGCGTATTTTATCAACATGAAGTGTACCTTCAAATGACGAGATATGAAATGACCCAGTCATCATGTAGAAGCGATACGAAATCAAAAAGTCATTCCGGTATGAAACTCGCGCCGGTGCGAGTTTTCTCATGTAAACACCCGATTACTAGGTCACCCTGGGGGACACTAAATTTGTATCACATACCAAAGTTTTAAAATGATATATATATATATGACTGCATGCCTTTCCCCATTTAAATACAGAAAAACAACATACTTGAGTTAGTCATTCCAGGGACAAAAGGCATCAGACACGAGGCTCCAAACTCCATGGTTTCTTTTATCCCCGACCAAGGTTTAACGGGTTGTGGAGCCGCAAACCTCGCATCTCCAACCGGAGCTTCAGCATACGGGATGCCAAGATACTCAGCATTGCCAACAACAGCACCAGAGTCAGTCTGCACTACAGGGGAACGCAGCTTCTCGCCGCCTTCGGCTTGGGTTGTTTTCAATGCAGGAACGACGGTCACGAAAGTACAGATTAGCAGATTAGATAAAAGAAAGCCCATTTCGACCAGGAGAAAAAATGGCTCACAGTTCACGCAGTTGTTTTCCTAAAAGCTAGAGTCCTAACTCGCCAACTGCAGAGATAATCAGGAGAGATTTTTGGTCACGAAATTAATATTATAGTTTGGCCTTGATATATTAACATATCTGACTGCCGAAGGCAATATTGATAGAGTGCAGAAGACATACTGTCACAAATGTTGCGTTTGTGACTATGTCACCGGCAATTTTGGATTGGACTGGACAAATAAGTCCAAGGATAATGGACTACCAACCTGCGCAACGAATTTGCCATAACCAGGTTTTTGGGTTGTTAAGACGTTGAAAAGTTTCAAAGATATGCATTTGTCTTGTTTCATTACTATTATTAAAGATTGAATCATTGGATAATGCAATTCTAGAGCTCTGTTGGCTTGGCCATCTTAGTATATGAAAAGTTTCAAAGATATGCATTTCTGTCTTGTTTCATTACTATTATTAAAGATTGAATCATTGGATAATGCAATTCTAGAGCTCTGTTGGCTTAGCCATCTTGGTATATGAGCCATTATACCATGCTCTCCAAATAAGGTAACTGTACCTGTTTGCTCAAAATTAAAGACAAGCTGGAAACGGTTTCGTTCACAAATAAAGTCGGGAAGACTTCTCGATATTTTATGGGCGTTCTTTACAAATCAATTATTCCATCGTTGGAGAATACAGTCTACCGTCTCTCAAGTAAAAACTTTAAATGTCCTGGCAATATTAAGCGTGACCGACAGCACCGCCTTCTGCATTATTTTCAATGATGTTATGTTGTTTCACTTCGATACCAGGGAACTGCTGTGTTAATACCTAACACAGGGTTGGGGAAGGGGGGGAAACTTAACGGCCTTACGGACGGTTCATTTCGAGTGTAATGACCTGCTTGGTCTAGTGGTTGACGATTCGCGCGTCAAGTCTTTAGCATCTCACCTCTTCATGATCTGCAAAAACTGGCATGTCCTAATAAGCTTGTACGTCATGTAAAACAGGCCACAGGCCTCTATGATTCCCAGAACATGGGACTTGCTCTGTGCCAGCGCACCGCACCCAGACAGGATGTGAGCCACTCTTTTCTGGGGCCTTACCACACAACGTGCACCAGGCCTCGCCCACCAAATTTGTATGGGTCTTCTGAATCACATTATAATTATTATCATTATCATCATCACTACTGCAAGTAGCAGCAGCAGATACAGTGGCACTGGCACTGGTAGTGATAGTGGTAGTGGTAGTGATAGTAGTAGAATTGTTAAAGTTGTAAATATAGTATTCTTATCCAGGGTGGAGAACGGGGCACTAAATTGGTGAAAGTGGAGTAAAGGGGACGCGCTCTCTTTGAAGGCAAAAATCCAGTAACTGGAATTATATTGTGGAAGACATGTTTGCAAGATCGAGACTAGGAAATCTATCCTGTTTCCGAAATAGATACGAAAATCCTGAATT